>JAODXP020000232.1:64427-141545 GCA_027497455.2 Sardinella longiceps | reverse complement strand
TTTCTTGAGTTTTAACCCAAAAGAAAGTAGGAAACATTATCACAAATAGAGTAGACAGCTAAATCGCATCATGTCCTCAACAGTAGATAGACTAACCCCTTCAAATAAACAGTTACCCCTTCAAATGAATTTGCCTATTGACACATTTAACCGAAAAAATATGGATTTATTCATTCACGTTTCTTGCATATTCTGTGACTGAGAAAAGACGGAGGGAATAACGGAGAAAGCTGTGAATGTATTTTTTCCGTCACTTTTCTCCTATCCATTGGCGCAAGCTCAGGGCCGTCGCAACAAGGCAGACAAACCAGGCAATTGCCTGGGGCCCCAGGCTGAAAGGGCCCCCCAAGATTGACTGTTCAATCAATTTAGTAGTTAAGTTGGTGGTGTTTTTCAACAAAAAAAAATGACAACTGTACAATACAAATAATTATATTGATGATGTTTGAAAATTATAACAATGTGGTTCATGCATGTATGTATTTACGGGGAGTGAAGGGCCCCCATGTCCTGTTTGCTTGGGGCCCCCAAGTACCTTGAAACGGCCATGCGCAAGCTTCTAGGCAAAAAGACAGATCGAACACAGTGTGCTATCTAGCTTACACGACCACTGAACTGTAGGCCTAGTGACTGTAGTGGCCTACACAGAAGTTGTTTCCAAAGGTCAGCTCTTGATGTGTTTTAATAAAAGCTGCCGTTTTAATATCAGTAGCCTCCGATTCTACTGCGTTCTCATTCTCAATTGAACCAGCAAGCAACCGCAGAAGCCACAACTACACATCATATAGCCTTGGCAAAATGCGTAGCAGAAATACTATGTTCAATCAATGTCATGAAACTAAATCAAGATGCAATCTATTATGTAGTCATTGTCCTAGATGTGATATTTTCCGATCTTTTGATTTAGTATCAGTGGTGGCGGTATAACCTACAAGTGACAAGTCCATTGGTCCAGGACGGGCACAAGTGCCCTCCGGGGCGGGCAGGGCACCCCAGGGCCCGCCCATAACGCCGGAGCCTGAGCGCAAGGTATACATCCAGGCTGAGAGCGCACTGGATGAAATGTCTGTATAGATTTTAATTATTTTACTTGTTCTGTTTTTCTTTTGTTGGTGTGTTGTTTTTTGTATGATTGTCCTGGTCTGTGTTGATGTGTTTCTATTTTTTGTTTGTACTATTTATATTACAGTATGTGGATTTGGACAAGTGTCTGGCGAATTAACTGAATTTAATTGAATTTATTTTTTGCACTTATCGGCCACTAATAAATCGGTCGCAGATATATCGTGCCTCTATAATTACCAGTTTGTCAAAATGGTGTCATGACAGCTAGTCTAACCTTCATGATGTCTTAATGACAATTCAAATCCTACCACTTTACTTGAGGTCTTAGAATGTATTCATTACACTGTCATAATGGTGTCATGACAGCCAGACATCCTTCATGATGTCTTATGACAAATTAAAATAGTACAATTTCTTCATAATAGCATCATAATGGTGTCAAGACAACCAGTTGTAAACTATCCTGTCACATTCAAACCAAATCAGAAGCAATGGTAAATTTGGAAATAAGAAGAGGTGCATTTCCTGTTTATGTCAAGTTGTCATGGCAAAGGCGTCCTCAGGTAATGTCATCCTGGTTAATGTCAAGCTGTCATTACAAAGACATCGCCAACAAATTAATGTCAACGTGTCATGACTAAGACAACTTCTGGTAATGTCACATTGATTCATGTCAACACATTGATTCATGTCAACAAAATCATGTATCTCACCTGTCTTCATCTGAACAGCAGCAGGCTTGCTCTTTCCACCATCTTGGAGCTCAGTGTAGACTCTAGCAGTGTAGTCAGTTCCTGGTTTCAGACCTGAGATGTCCACACTACATGACTTTGTAGGGATGGATTCTGTCCCAGTCCCTTCAGTCTGATAAGACACCAGGAAGCTGTGTGGAGTCTGATTCATCTCAGAAGACACCTTCCAGCTGAGGCTAGCCGATGAGGCAGTGATGTTGCTCACAGTCAGACGCTCAGGGACTGGAATCACTGGAAAGACCAAGGAGATTTTTAGAAAAATTAAATGACAAACTTCATTCTGGCACTGGGACAACTGGAATGTAATAATGTTTGGCACACACCATTTTTGACTCTTAATTACATTTGCGTCAGCTTCTCTCAATGATGATAAGCCCAAAACAGTTACCAAATTCCACTAGCCTGAGGGGTATTTCACAAAACCAAGATAGGGGATTTCCACAGGGAGGTATTTCACAAAGTCAGAGTAAGTAGATCCAAGATAAGTGACGGAGACTGGGCTTGACCTACCCTCTTCTAGGTAAACAAGCTCAAAAAGTTTAATGAATGTTAAGCACAGATGAGTTAAGGTCAAAGGGTCAAACCGGGTGTAAGTAATTCTGCATAAACGCGCATGCTCATTTTTCAACAAAATTACTCACGGTGTGAGTTTGAAACACGCGTGTAATAAAATAGTTTGCATGAAGAGAACAAGTGTAATTGCCTGACGCCAACAAGGAGGAAGCAAAACTATTATTATAAGCAAGTAATAATAGTGTCTCCATGTTAGACACTAACAAGGCATGTGGTATGGATAATATTTATGCAGAACACCTGAAGTATGGTAGCAAGAAACTTTGCCCTCTGTTAGCAATGTATTTTACTGGTCTCCTTATTCATGGAGTTCTACCTGAATCTTTTCTGTCTACCGGTATATTGCTTGTCCCTGTACTTAAAGATAAAGCTGGGAAGCTGAGTAGCATGGACAACTATAGACCAATAGCACTGTCCAGTATCCCTTCCAAAGTTATGACAAGGCTGGAGGCATTTTTACAGACATCAGATAATCAATTTGGATTCAAGAAGAAACATAGCACTGATAAGTGTATATTTGCTCTTAAGGAAATGGCTATGAGCTATGTGAGTAAGAACTCTACTGTATTTCTGTGTTTTTTAGATGCCTCTAAGGCGTTTGATAGAGTCAACCATGAAAAATTATTTTTAAAGCTGCTGCAGAGAGGGGTCCCAAAAGCCATACTAAGGCTCTTGATGTACTGGTACAGTCATCAGACCATGAGGGTAAAATGGGACAGTGCCATCTCAACCCCCCTCTATGTGTCAAACGGTGTGCGTCAAGGTGGATTGTTATCCCCTGCATTATTTAATGTGTATATGGATGAACTGTCAAGACAACTGTCTTTATGTGCTACAGGCTGCTTGGTTGGTAGCTCTCTCATTAACCATCTTATGTATGCAGATGACCTGGTTGTTATAAGCCCATGCAGTGCTGACTTACAACAATTGCTTAAAGTGTGCACACAATATGGTTCTGAGTTTGATATTAGTTTTAATGCGAAAAAGAGCAATGTAATGATAGTCAGAAGCAAATGTGATAAAAAATATGACTTTCCCTGTGTTTTATCTGAGTAATAGTCCACTTCTGGAGTGTAAAGAGGTCACTTACTTAGGTCATATTTTCTCAAATGATCTCAGTGATGACAAAGATATTTACCGACAACGGCGCAAGTTACTGTATATGTACAGGCAAACATGTTACTTCACAAGTTCAGTATGTGCTCTTTCTATGTGAAGTGTTCTTTGTTTAAAGCCTTTTGTACACCTATGTATACAGCTCAGCTATGGTGCAATTACAAGAAAAGTAGTATGCAAAAGCTAACAGTTGCTTATAATGACACCTAGATGGTTCAGTGCCAGCTACCTTTTTGCATTCTCCAATGTGCCTTCATGTGAGGCTGTGCTGAGAAATCTAATGTACAAGTTTATGTGTAGGATAGATAATTCAACAAATGTGATCATTGAAAGTCTGGTGAAACCTTCAAAGAGTGCCATGAGGTATTTATCTAAACTAAGGAAACATTGGAGGGGCTGTTTATATGTCTAAATGTTGTGATGTGATGTCTGTCTTGTTATGTTTCTTATTATTTCTTTTATCTATTTATTCTGTATGTACATTTTATGAGATATGGACCCTGATTTTGGTGTCTGAAATAAAGAATTGATTGATTGAATTAACATGATAAATAATTGTTGTAAAATAAAAATAATGCCATTTTGCTAAATAGAGATTTTTCTGGCAACTTTTCTAGTCAGTTCAATGGTGAAAAGTTTACAGATTATAGAATCCTTCTAATATAACACATGAGGGTGTTTGGAGTGACAACTGAATGAACCAACAAGATACCAGGACCATATTCTCAAAGATTCTTATCTTAAAGGTGCTATGTGGAATTCCTGTCAAAAAATCATATACCATACTCCACACTCAGGGGGTGGTGTTCAGCATAAACCAGAGCCATAGCCTGTAGAGTTTGAAGCTCTTCACAAAGTATTTTTTCTACCCTATCCACCAAAGCTTCCACCATAATTTACAAAGATGGGTAACATGCAACTATATCAAGAAGCTTGATTTCTGCAAGAGCCCATGAAAATAATCGCCTTTAGCGAAAAGCGCGCTTGTAACACAGACTAACGTTAACTAAGTTCAACATATTGACAGGGGACAATGCATCGGCAACACCGAAACGAAGGCTTCTCCTTTGGAAGAGCCTAACGTTAGTGCGTGATAAGAGTTATCGTTTGACTCGGGACATGCAGGTCAGCAGTAAGCACCCTGCCCGCTTCATACCATTCCAAGAACGATGAGCGACGCACATGTGTTTTCCTTTACTAACGAATTTGTGATCGAGATATTCCTTACCTACACCTCGATTAAATCAATTGAATGTCCACTATTATTTAGGTGTGCAAATCAATGTTACCAGAGTTGGTCGATATTTAGATCATATTGATATTTGAGCCAACTAACGTTAACGTTAGCTAGTTGGCCGCCACTGCACCCACTGACAAGAGTCGGGCTACTAACGTTAACAGCTTGATTGCTTTTGACAGGGTCTACTTTACGTTTACAGATCAATTTCGTTAACACAAGCCCCTGTGTTTGCAAACATCAGCTTGGCATACCGCTACATTTAACCATAGGACGTATAGTTGTAACGTTACGGGCTCTGCTATCTATCTAACATAACTTTTGACATGGGCAGTGGTAGCCTAATGTTAGTCTTTTTACCTGTCCAGACGAAACATTGCAGTTCCACCATCAATCTTCCTTTAGCCTACTTGCTCCAGCTGCCATGAATGGTTTTCAAACTATGTTGATGGTTCAATTCCAGTTTAATCGGTTCTTATCTTCACTTTTCAATGAGTGTGTTCCTGGCTCCCATAACTTGTGGTGGTGGTGGGGTTGACGTTAGTTTCAGCTAATCCAGTACAGCTCAATCCTTGTACGCTCCTTCTACTTCCCATTCTGATGGAAACGTGGGACTTTGTATCTTCCCTAGAATTGACAGCTACTCCAGAAAATGCGTAATAGCCATAAACATGTACATTAACAGGGCATAAATGGACTCTGACAGATTAATTTCAACTACAAGCCAAGTGCTACTAAACCACAGGCGATTTCTTCGTCAACAATCGGAGGTTTGCGAGCTGTGACAGGCCTGTTAGTCGCTAGCGATTACTAGCGGCAAAATTGGTATTACAATACAAATAAATAGGCATCAGGGCCGTGGCTAATTTTTAGCATGCTAATTTGGGTTGATATCTCAGCAGCTGAGTACATGGTCGTATTTTTTGTGTGATGACTGCATTTGTTTCTTCACATTCTCCTGTTGCATTTTGTTTATTTTTTCATATTTCAAACTTCAATTCTTACACAATACACCTTTAACTTCAGGAGTACTCCTAAACTGCACTAAAAGTGTTTATGTAGGGGTTATGTCTTAAAAGTAATTCACAATGCCTCTGAGACCTACTTTTAGCTAGGATAAAAGGCAACTTAGGCTAAAATAAAAGCTGCATTGCTATGGTTGACGTCAGCCCTCATGCGCAAGGTTGATGAGTGACAGGTGGGCGTGATCTGCGCTGTGTGCTGTGCTCCTGTGTAAGGGCGACTGGGAGCGCATATCACAAGCCATAAATTAAACAGTAACAAGATTCGCGGGGGAATAATAAAGTATCTTTGCATTGTTTTTACTGCACTTTTGAAAGGACATTTACAAAGAGAGGAAGTACACAAATTAAACTTAACCAATAAAAAGTGCATCTATATTTTAACGTGTTTTGGTTGCGTTTTTGCATTCCTTGTAAGCTGCATAATTATTCTTTATTGATAGATGCTCGAATTAATGATACTTAATTTTATACTTTATATATTCATTTATTTCAGACTTGAATCTGCAGCAAAATTGACAGCGGTCATACTTCCCATTTGAAAAAACTGACCTGTGAATGTTGAGAAGGCCCATTCAAAGTGAATGGTGCCTCCCACAGCATTCTAGAGAGCCATATAATAAGACAGCGGTAATACATACATAATGCATTTCAGATAATTAAACATAAAAATATACTATATATCATACCTGTTTTAAATGTAGTATCAGCAGATTTACTCTGTCTGCCCTGTGACACAGTGTAGACTTTAACAGTGTATTCAGTTCCTGGTTTTAGGCCTGTGATGTCTGCACTGCATTTATCAGTAGAGGTGGTCTGTGGCTCAGTCCCTTCACTCTGGTAAGAGACCTGGAAGCAGTGTGGCCTCTGAGTCATCTCAGGAGACACCTGCCAGCTCAGGTGAGCAGAGGATGCAGTGATGGAGCTCACAGTCAGACGCTCTGGGGCTGGTGTGTCTGTCACTGGAAACTCTGTCAAAGTCAAAGCGAACTTTATTGTCAATCAAACTCTGCAACAGTACATTGCAAGCAGACTGAAATTGCATTTCTCCAAACTCCAAATGTGCAACAGAGTTAAAATTAGACATACAACTAAGATGTACAGAATAACTGTATGAAAGACACCACAACTCACTAGGACATACAGTGCAATTGAGATAAAGATATCAAGCATGATAATAGATAACAGTAATAAAATAACAAGTTACAACAAGGTGCGATAAGGCAAAAGTGCAAGTAGCAGCCATCTTTCATCTCAAAAACATGTTCATAGGCACATACATGGCAAAGATGGTTAGAAATAACTATTTAAATATTTTTGGAGCTTTCAAAAAAAAAAAAAAAAAAACAGGAACTTTTGAAATTACTTTTAAAACTGAAATGATATTTGACAAAATCAAAGCATGGGTCAAACCAAAATCCTTCTAAGTCACATCACTCGGCCGCCGCCATATTGGATACGCCATCGGGCAGCTATTTGGGCATAACAAGACCAGACCCTCCAAAATGAATGGGGAAATATCCATAAGTCCACATTGGCTGGTTGTATGGACTTAAAAGCTAACCGTCTGTCAAACAGTGTTCAGCAACGCGATTGGCTATTTCCACCATAAGACAGGACTTCCAGTTTCTCTACTCTGCCATCTTTGCGTTACGAACGGCCATAGTGCATTTCAATGGGAGGACTTCTGAAGTGATTTGTCTCCTCCTATATAAGTGTCTCTGGTCTAACACATCTTTATGATGTTCACTGGCTCACCTGACAGCCATTTTTTTTTTATTAATTTCATTCATTTGAATGAAATCAGGCAGCACCATCAGATAATCCAGCACTTTCAGATCACCTTGATCCTGTATCTTACCTGTCTTCATCTGAACAACTGCAGGCTGGCTCTTTCCTCCATCGTGAAGCTCCAAGTAGATGCTAACAGTATACTCAGTGCCTGGTTTCAGCTCTGTGATGTCAGCACTGTTTGACTCCGTGGAGAAGGACTTTGGCTCAGTCCCTTCACTCTGGTAGGACACCAGGAAGTTGTGTGGAGTCCATTTTAGCGCAGGAGGCGCCTGCCAGCTCAGGTGAGCAGATGATGCAGTGACGGAGCTCACAGTCAGACGCTCTGGGGCAGGAACCACTGGATGTTCTAAAGGAGTTGAGAAATGAAACAAAACTCATAAGCAAGATAGGCTCACACTGCAGCCCCAACTGAAAGGAAAAACTTGGGGTATTTTTCAGCACATAGGCCTATTTCTGTCCTAGTGCTTTCTATCTTCCCTTGAGAGGGGTGGTCACATAATACCTCATAGTCAACCAACCTAGGACATAAAGTGCAATTGATATCAAGATATCAAGCATGATAATAGATACCAGTAACAAAACTAGATTGCATTTCCTCAGAGAAACTGCTGGAGTGTGCTTGCTCAAACCCGCCGCAACGAGACCCACAACACAAAATGATTGAGGCAATGTCAGAGACGAGGCCATACATCCTCACGTCAAGTCTTAAATCAAAGCACCAAACACATTGCAATATATGAGCCAAAACAGTTTGTTTTGATAGCTATTGTGCCTAATATTGGCCAAATGGGGTCAACTCTATTGGACGATGTCCCAAGTCCCAAGTCCCAAGTGATAATAGCCTACCAAATTTAGTCTTGATACGACAAACTGTTGGCAAGATATGAGCCCACTTCCTATTTGACAATAGCCTGACATAGTCCACCCATAATACTGCTTTTTATCCGTATGGTCTGGAGGTTCTTCAACCTGACGCCATTATAAGGCAGGGGGAGGGCATTCAGTTCTAGTTTGAAACGATTGGACAGCTGCGTCTAATCAGCCTCGCACCCCCAAACCATGAATACGGATGAACAGCCGTATTACAGTATGGGCAGGCTATGTCAGGCTAACTTGACAGAGGCTTGGTGCATTCTGATTGGTTTAGTGTGTGTGTGTGTGTGTGTGTGTGTAGGCCAGTGTCTAGTGACAGTTATACTCAGCTCTGTGTGTGTCTGTGTCTCTGCCTGTGTGTATGTTTGTCTGTAGTCAACAGCTCTCTCTCTCTCTTTAAAATCATTTAGACGAGAGATAAATTTTTATTGTAACTTTTTTTTTATTGTGTGTTTGTGTTGGCCTTGTTCAATGTGTGTGTGGTCAAAACCTCTGTTTGTGTGTGGTCTGCCTTCAAATAGGCCTAGGCCTATGTTATTGCCTCTGTGTGTGAACAGCTCTCTCTCTCTCTTGAATATCATTCTCCTTTAATTGTATTCTTTTCCTTGTGTGTGTGTGTGTGTGTGTGTGTGTGTGTGTGTGTGTGTGTGTGTGTGTGTGTGTGAGAGAGAGAGAGAGAGTACCTTGCATGTGTGTGCTTGTGCCTTTCTCTCTCTGTGTTTATGTTTATGTGTGTGTGTGTGTGTGTGTGCGCATGCATGTGTGTGTGTGGTCAGCAGCTCAGTCAGTCAGCTAGAGGTCTTTAATATCATTTAGATGACAGATTTCTCACAGTGAAATCTCCATTAATAGTTTTCTATGTGTGTTTATCTGTGTGTGTGTGTGTGTGTGTGTGTGTGTGTGTGTGTGTTTTATCTGCCATACTTTGTCTGTATGTTTATTTCTGCCTAGGTTTCTTACCAGCAGTACTGCAGTGAATACCAGCGCAGAATGTTCTAGAATCCATCTAGAATTAGAGTAGTTTAAAATGTTCTACTGGCAGTTGCACCAAAGATTCTAGACCTCTGCCAAAGATCTTTAAACAGTGACCAAGATAAGCCAACATAATAGACCAATTTACCATGACGTCACACGCTCTTCCGGGTGGCAAAAGGCAAAAGTTGTCAACGAAACACTAGTCAAAAGCATGCGTCCTATTTCACCAAATATGCATTTTCTGGTTACAAAACCTGGATCTTTCATATTCAACAGTCATTTCTATCGCATTTATCGTATCCTTTTTACAAAACAAAAATGCCGAACTTATTAATTTGTGAACAACTTTACCGGCAGATCCCTTCCTAACCTGGCCGTATGGCAAGCATGGTAGAGCGGCGCCGGTCTGTTTGCTACCTCGGTAGTAACGTTACTTGGGTTACAACGGGTATGGAGTATGGATACATATCACAACGGGTGTATTTTCTGGTCACAAAATCTACGTGTTCAGAATGAATGGTCATCATTTCTTCTCTCTTTTTAACAAAATAAAGTCATAAACCCCAGATTTATTGATTTCAGGCAAGTATTCCCTGCTTGATCTGTTAAGCTAATCTAGCATTGCAGCTAGCAAGCTAAACCAGCACTGACGTCCCTGTTTATAACGGTTAGCCTAATTAGGTTGCTAAGTGGGTTGCTAAGTTTATTTTCTGGTTATAAAACCTATGTCTTTAGATTTAACAGTGAGTAGTTATTATCTCGTTTTGCAAAATAATAATTCATAAAGGCGAATTTATTAATGTAAGACCGGTTTTCCCCGTTGAATGTATTCACGTCAATGGGGTACCAGTTGCTTTCTGCCACCCGGAAGTATCTCACGACCCATTGTTTACAAACATTCTGAAAAGGCCTATACGTTACTATGGGAGCAAACGTGAACAATTCCGGTCTGCATAAGTAGGCGTGTCACATAGCGTCACAACATTAACTTTTTATTTTAATAAATTAAGAAATAATACTAATATAATTCCATGCGCCATAATATTGTCTGTAATCATTCATGATACCAATAAATTAAATTTTGGGGCTTTGGCAAACAGTTTGATATGTCCATGAACTCAGTTAGCATGCTAACGGACTAGTAAGTTCAAGTGAATGGCAAGTAACATAGCTATATGCTAACTAGAAGTGGACCGTGTTGGAGTTCGCTTAAAAGTGATATTTGGCAGTAATCTTTGTTTATTTTTGGTCTGTCAACCTTAACTAATCTCAGTAACATTACCCAGCTGGTTGTCATTCAATGAAACACCAATTCTCAATTTAATAAAATTACGTTAGGTAGCTTGCTAGCGTTAGCTCGCTAACAACTTGTAGTAAAATGCAGCTGCCTAACCTGAATTAAACTTCATCTGCTACAAATACGAACTGTAACAACTTACGTTACTAGGCTTGAAATGATGATAGGAAGTTGTACAATATGAGATATACATCCAAAAAAATCCTCAATGACTCCAAAAAGACATTATGACCAGTTTATTGGTAATATCCCACACATCTCTCATTGACTTCAATGTAACGGAGTCCGACGCTGGTCTGCATAAAGGGGGATTGTCCCCCCTCCCCCTTGCGAAAGTAGAACCCGGAACTAAATGACCGTTGGAGCCTCTCGCTCCGCTTGAATCCTGTCTGCCTCTGCTGTCACTGCCACAGTCTCTGATTACCCATAATGCTTTGTGTAACGGAGGCCAGCTAGCGCGGCTAGCTCGGTGGTAGTGTGTAAATCCTCATCACCCAAATCCATGGTTGCTTCTAACACGCTGAGTTAGAAGCTCGGGCTTTAGCTCAGTTGGTTAGAGCGTTCCACTCCCACGCCGGGAGTTTGTAGCTTGCGGGGTGGCGGGTTCGAGACCCGTGTGCGGTGCGGACCGCCACTGGCTACATTGGTGCCGTGACCCGGATGGGAGTGAGGATTTGGAGGGTGAGTATAACGGAGGCCAGCTAGCGCGGCTAGCTCGGTGGTAGTGTGTAAATCCTCATCACCCAAATCCATGGGCGCTTCTAACACCCTGAGTTAGAAGCTCGGGCTTTTAGCTCAGTTGGTTAGAGCGTCCCACTCCCACGCCGGGGGTTTGTTGCTTGCGGGGTGGCGGGTTCGAGACCCGTGTGCGGTGCGGACCGCCACTGGCTACATTTGGCATTTGTAATAAGAAAAAATCTTCAAAAGTGTTAACTAACATGAATAAAATAATTTTTTCAAAGCCAATACCTTTATACATCAACATTTACACCTTAGGGAGAATATTCTACAGGTTACTTTAGGGTGCTTTAGTTTTAATTGTAACCGTCCTGGTGAGTCCTCTGTACAGTCTGGCTTTATATAATGAGCTGATCACATAATAATTGGCAGTGTAAGTCCGTACTTGTCCCTGTGACCACGGTAACTAACTGTCCAATGTCTAACTGTTCTATGTTCCATTCATCATGTGCATAATGTCAGTATGTTCCTCTCATTAGCCGGGTTTACATGGACAGTTCTAATCAGATTGTTCTATTCCGAATAAACTATTCTGATTGAAACGTGTGTTTACATGCAGAATGATTCTATTCTGATTAGACGTTACGTTGGTCATGTGACGTAGGCGCGCATTTAGCCTGTTTTAAAAATCACCTCAAAATGGTAATCAAAGACGTCTTTTTCGTGCGGCTAGGAGGTAACCAACTGCGGGTAACACATCACACTGAAGTAGGCAACTTTTGGATGAGGTGAGCTGAAAACTGCAATTGTTTCAGCACACTAACGTTGCTGTTACCTTGGTAATGCTGTCACCACCGCATATTAGTCCCAAAGTTTTCCGTAGTTAGCTAAATGTTGTGGATGATCATAGCGGCAGTGAAATAGCAATCAGAAGCTTTTATTTTCGTGAAATACAGGCTTGTTTATGTTGAAAGATGAGCAGTGAGCATGCGCTGTAAAAGTCTATTCCGATTGAGCGTTTACATGCATTGTTAAAGGCGACCGGAATAGAATAAACCACCCCTTCTATTCGGAATAGAATTTTATTCGGAATAGAAAATCTATTCCGGTCAGGGTGTTTACATGGGTGATTTCTATAGACTTGTTTCACACCTGAACATTCCGAGGTTCTAAAAGCATTCTATGGTAGTAAACTGAACATTCTACCATTGAAATGCATTGGATTTATGCCTCTTTCTGACTTGAAAAAATGAGTAATAACATTCAAAACATGTCTAAATTCACTTTCTTTCAAATAATACAAATTTGAAGCACACAAATTTGGAGGTCCCGAATGGATAAAAGTGGTTTTACATTTTTGTGCATGAAGCTTCAATCTACTCGGGACTACCAATTGTGTGTGCTTCAAATGTGTATTATTTGAAAGAAAGTGAATTTAGACATGTTTGAAACGTTATTACCCATTTTTTTCAAGTCAGAAAGAGGCATAAATCCAATGCATTTCAATGATAGAATGTTCAGTTTACTACCATGGAATGTCGGAATGTTCAGGTGTGAAACAAGTCTATTCTGATTGAGCAGTTATTCCGTTTCTATTCCGATTAGAACTGTCCATGTAAACTGTAAAAATTAGGTTCCTCTACAACATTCTATACTACTGTTGCTAAAGAGACTGTTGTGGAGACCTGTTGGAATGTTCATAGCAACTATGTAGCCAAAATTCTACTGACAGTTGAAACCAGCTGCAACAGCCAGTCTCTGCTTTTCTCTCTCTGTCTTTCTCCCTCTCTTTCTCCCCCTCTCTCTCTCCCTCTCTTTCTCTCATCCAGTGACCACCCCCACACTCTGTTAAACACTATCACAGTGCTTTGCACCCTGAAATCCTTGTTTTAAACGGCTTTGGACAGCAGCCCTCACTCTTCCCCTGGCTAGTGCTTTTTCCATAAAGCTTCGCGCCATGAAATTTCTCCTCTACGTTTTGACATAATTTTCAACCATATTCAGAGTTTCTACATAGTTTAAAACTTGATTTTTGTCACTACAATCCCTTTTTTCAACCCCTTTTTTTGGGCCCTTCACTCTAGGGGCCAGAGTGGGAGAGTGTTCTGTGACATCATCTCTCCAAAGTTCCGCCATTCATTTCAATGGGCCGGAATTCGCCAGAAAAACGCGGATTACGGGCGAACGATATGCGATAGCGGAAATCTTTATACAAGCCATCATGTCCGGATCGGGCCCGACGTTTCAGTGTTTCAACCGCGTCTCTATCTCAAACGCCCTAGGAGGAGTAGGGGGACAAATGTGGGTATAATAATAAGAAAACTTAACAATATCATTTGGCTGCTGTGTGCTTGAGCAAGCCCACTTATAAGTAAACTTAACACTATCAATAGTGTGCTTGCCTTTGCCAAAAACATGTTCATAGGTACAAACATGGCAAATAAATAAATATTTTGGACCTTTCAAAAAAAACAAAAAACAGGGACTTTTGAAATGACATGATTTTAAAACTGAAATGATATTTGACAAAATCAAAGCATGGGTCAAACCAAAGTCCTTCTAAGGCAGTGGTTCTCAAACTTTTTCTGTCATTCCCCACTTTGGAAGGCAGGGAATTTTCACGCCCCACCTGGAAGGCTCAATTTGCGCGCAATACATGTATCTCCGTGAGGAATACTTTGCGAGTACAGAATTTTTGTCAATGTTCGAATTTTAATGTTACTAATTCAAAGCCAAATTTCTCTTGCTGGCATGGTGCAACTGTTGGTCGATCGCAAAGAGACATCTCGCGCCCCACCTGTCATGTGTTTGCGCCCCACAGTTTGAGAAACACTGTTCTAAGGCAAGTCACATCACTCGGCCGCCATATTGGATATGCCGTCAGGGAGCTATTTGGGCTTAACAAGACCAGACCCTCCAAAATGAATGGGGAAATATCCATAAGTCCACATTGGCTGGTTGTATGGACTTAAAAGCTAACCGTCTGTCATACAGTGTTCAGCAACGCGATTGGCTATTTCCACCATAAGGCAGGACTTCCAGTTTCTCTACTCTGCCATCTTTGCGTTACGAACGGCCGTAGTGCATTTCAATGGGAGGACTTCTGAAGTGATTTGTCTCCTCCTATATAAGTGTCTCTGGTCTAACACATCTTTATGATGTTCACTGGCTCACCTGACAACCATTTTTCTAAGTTAATTTTATTAATTTGAATGAAACCAGGCAACACCATCAGATAATCCTGATCCTGTATCTTACCTGTCTTCATCTGAACAACTGCAGGCTGGCTCTTTCCTCCATCGTGAAGCTGCATGTAGATGCTAACAGTGTACTCAGTGCCTGGTTTCAGCTCTGTGATGTCAGCACTGTTTGACTCCGTGGAGAAGGACTTTGGCTCAGTCCCTTCACTCTGGTAGGACACCAGGAAGTTGTGTGGAGTCCATTTTAGCGCAGGAGGCGCCTGCCAGCTCAGGTGAGCAGATGATGCAGTGACGGAGCTCACAGTCAGATGCTCTGGGGCAGGAACCACTGGATGTTCTAAAGGAGTTGAGAAATGAAACAAAACTCATAAGCAAGATAGGCTCACACTGCAGCCCCAACCACAGTGAAAGGAAAAACTTGGCGTATGTTCAACATATAGGCCTCTTTCTGATGTAGTGCTTTCTATCTTCCCTTGAGAAATGAGGCCAAATAATACCTCAGAGTCAACCAATTCTGAGGGGGTCAAGTCGGAGCCATTGGCCCATTTGAATGAGCCAATGGTGTTTACTTGAGGAATGATATGCAGACTTCAATCTGAAGCAATATTGACAGCAGTCATACTTCCCATTTGAAAAAACTGAGCGGTGAATGTTGAGAAGGCCCATTCAAAGTGAATGGTGCCTCCCACAGCATTCTAGAGAGCCATATAATAAGACAGAGGTAATACATACATCATGCATTTCAGATAATCAAACATTAATATACAATATATCATACCTGTTTTAAAGTTACTATCAGCAGATTTACTCTGTCTGCCCTTTGAAACAGTGTAGACTTTAACAGTGTATTCAGTTCCTGGTTTTAGGCCTGTGATGTCTGCACTGCATTTATCAGTAGAGGTGGTCTGTGGCTCAGTCCCTTTACTCTGGTAAGAGACCTGGAAGCAGTGTGGCCTCTGAGTCATCTCAGGAGACACCTGCCAGCTCAGGTGAGCAGAGGATGCAGTGATGGAGCTCACAGTCAGACGCTCTGGGGCTGGTGTGTCTGTCACTGGAAACTCTGTCAAAGTCAAAGCGAACTTTATTGTCAATCAAACTCTGCAAAAGTCGCCAAATTGCGACAAGCATGTTGCCGTTTTTAAACTCTTATAACTCCTAATCTAACGTTTGATTTTACGTTAGGTTCAGACTATACACGTCCATTGAGGCCATGTCTGACGGAGGAGGAGTCAATTTTGATTGGTTGCCGAATCCGTTTCTATCTGAAAGCCGTTGGGACGGACATTGTATTTTGCGAAACCTCCATGCAAAGTCAATGGGATCAGTCATCAGACGATTTGATTTCACTGCGATTTGATTTGTTAAATCTTTTGCAACTGCGAATATTGATTCACACACCATTGCAGCTCCTCTCTAAAACCTTTTTTGGACCTATAAAAATATTTTGGACCTTTTTAAATAAAAAACAGGGACTTTTGAAATGACATGATTTTGAAACTGAAATGATGTTTGGCTAAATCAAAGCCTGGGTCGAACACATTTTTATGACATTCACTGGCTCACCTGACAGCCATTTTTGTTAAGTTAATTTTATTAATTTGAATGAAACCAGGCAGCACCATCAGATAATCCTGATCCTGTATCTCACCTGTCTTCATCTGAACAACTGCAGGCTGGCTCTTTCCTCCATCGTGAAGCTGCATGTAGATGCTAACAGTGTACTCAGTGCCTGGGTTTAACTCTGTGATGTCAGCACTGTTTGAGTCAGTGGAGAAGGACTTTGGCTCAGTCCCTTCACTCTGGTAGGACACCAGGAAGTTGTGTGGAGTCCATTTTAGCGCAGGAGGCGCCTGCCAGCTCAGGTGAGCAGATGATGCAGTGACGGAGCTCACAGTCTGACGCTCTGGGGCAGGAACCACTGGATGTTCTACAGAAGTTGAGAAATGAAACAAAACTCATAAGCAAGATAGGCTCACACTGCAGCCCCAACCACAGTGAAAGGAAAAACTTGGGGTATGTTCAGCATATAGGCCTCTTTCTGACATAGTGCTTTCTATCCAGTTGGGATCCAATAGTCTAGAGAGACAGGAAATGAATGTGAGAGAGAAATGAAGAGGGCTTGGAAAATGACTTTGGGCTGAAATCAAACCCGGTACAGTGCATTAAGTTCACATTAGGCGATATTAGTCACGACACGGCAAACAAGATATGTCTGTGAGCTTTGCACTTTTAGTATTGAGAGTCTTATGGTCGGGCCCAAGGCTGATTTGCAACCTCTGGTTTCGCACTGCAAGACCTGGCACACACAGAGCTTAGGGTGCACTGAGTGTATCCACGTTTACCCCTCTACATAATAGCTTACTGTATAAACAGGCATGTCTGCCGAATTTCTTTCAACCTCGTTATCGCTGCAAAAATAATAAAGAATTATTTTCAATGTGTCTGGATAGCCAATTTATCTTCTGTTAGCAAGTAAACCTCACATGACTGTCTTCTTAGAAGGCTATTTCTTGGCGAAGAAGTGCTGAAAATTAGAGAGGGTTTTTTGGGAGCTGAGTTTGGAAAATTACACAACAATATGTCCCTGATTGCAAAGTGAAAAAAAATCCTTAGCCTGAACTTTTTTCCATGTCAGGGAGGTGTGCATTTGTGGTGGGGTTTTATGTTTGCAACACACTTTAAAACACTACTTGGTCATAGAAAAATTCCATATCTTCGATTAGGAGGCAGAGATGCAAGGATGTACTTAGAAAATGTATCAATTCAACACAGTTCATAAGGGTACAACAAGTTGAATCCTCTTTACATATCTGAGAATTTTATTCCCCCAGTCATGCTGGTAGGCTACCGCTGAAATCAGGCATGGCGCCTGAAACCTCTCAGCCCTGTGATTGGCTGTTGCCCTGTGAATCGCTTGTGATTTCTCCAGATATCAAATGTCCCTTGACCACTTGCGTCATGTCTGTGATTGCCTTAAGAGTTAGTTTCTGTAAGAAGCATACGGGTTGTGATATAAACCCTCTTCATTTTCCTTTAAAATTTTGAATACCAGTAGATACATTCCTTAAAAGGACAAATCTGTATTTTTAAACATTGAGAATTTTCCAAGCAGAAGTAAGGGTTTCCCAAAATTTCTACATGATATTGAGGTACTGCAAATGTAGTATTTTGCCTTGAATTATCTTGCTGCGCCTTAATTATACCATCCTGATATTTTGCCACATAAAAGTTGAGGAAATAAACTTTTGAGTAATGCTATCTCTTCTGTGGCAAATTGAAGGCACTGTCCTTAAAGCCACCACATGCAACATTTAGGTAAAATTTCGATGTTTCCTATTCATTACACCTTTATGTAAATTGCCTAGAACTCACTAGACTTGATAAAAACGAGCCCCTTCACGAGATTGTCCGACCCTCCTAGAGGCAGATACCGCCTATGCAAGATCAGGGAGCGCGTCCCGGCTATCGTAAGTTTTGGTTAGCAAGCAAGCTAGGTCACGTGACTTAGCCAGAGTTTACTGTTTGAATTACAACGCGATTTGTGACTTCTCAGCGCATTCAACTGTCGATACATTTTGTTAGTGGCGATCACCATTGACTATGCAATTCTAAATGGAGGATTATTGGCAGAAACGCTTAATAACTGCTTTGTTTGGTTGTTAGCTTACTGGATGACGCCACCGGATAATGCATAGGTTCTCTTTAAGGGCCTCTTCAAAGTGAGACTGTTTACATTTTTGTACCTTTTTTTGTGTGCCTCTCACAGTTCATATGACACTCAAAACCTTGTTAGCTGTATGTATATCTACACTTTGGAACCTCCTCTTTTACAATTTGAATATAAAATATGTGCATGAGTTGGTTCTGTTAAACTAGAAGCAATTATTTTAGGCAAATATGAAATTAAGTGGCATTTTAGATGCTTATAGCTCTGTGCGCCATCACTCAAAACAGTTGAAATGTGCCTTACTTTGTTCGTCTGCACTCATATTATCTGTGGTCCAAATATCTAGGTGGCTTTTTGTTTTATCGAGTAAATGAATTTTATTTAGAGCAGATTTGCACCTATGATAACTGCAATGGAGGGTGGTGCTGACTAACCAGATAACCAAAAGGCTTGAGTCATTGTTAGACAGTGGCTGTGCGGGTGGTGCAGTGGTTATACCAAATGACTTGTAATCAGTAGACCAGGGTTCTAATCCCAAATGTCACATCATTTATGTCTTACTTTGGGTAAGCAAAATAACTATACTTGATATAGATAAAGAAGGCTCTATCAAATATATTGCAAACAGTGCGAAAGTATCAAAACAAAGTGTCTTCTTCAGGGGAGTAAGAGGGCAGTAAAGTACAGAACCCCCAGCTTATCAGCTTACAAGTGTGGTTGATTTACTGGAAGATTTACTCTTTCATTCCAATGGCAAACATTTTATTTGAAATATGTCTTTTTCATTTATTTGAAAAGACACTTGTGTGTTTTTTCGTAACTGTATCCTAAACATATTTCTTGGGATTGGTCTCCTTTGGGATAGTAGATGTAAACAAGCAATATGAATTGAAATATCTCTGTAAATTTATCAGTTTCTTTGAATCAAAAAAGTTGACTACACCCCTCAGACAGTCTAGCTAGACATTTTAGACACTGCTGACACAGAAACTACTTCAAGACTCAGAACATAGGGAACATCAATCCTCTACTAATGTAATGATTGTGTACTTTCACCAAACTTTTCTTGACCAATTCATTATGCATAAACTCCAACACTATATTCTCAATAAAATTGTGTATTTTACATAAATGAAAGACCAGCTAGATTTTAGGGCATGACGACATTCAGGTGCACATTGACTATTTATGAATCACCATCCAGGTGACATTCAGTGTTTCAAGTGAATGGTGAGTGACCATGTGTTTAGAACTACACTTCTCCATAATGGTGACTCAAAATGTCAATTACCCATAACCACCAGAGGCATCAAGGTAACCCTTATTGAGTTGCCTAAAGTGAGACATAGTGTTCAGACATCAACCATGCAATATGTTTGTGACTCTCCTGTGTAATAGTAAAAAGTAATTAATTGTAGTTAATGTCAAGAAAACACGAACGGTTTAGGTCTAGAGTCTTACTGACATAATTTTGTAAGGCAAGCACCCTTGCAGCTGCCTGTGAACAACTTTGAGAATTATGATTTAGCAATGAATATAGCTTCCAGATTACCTCCCTGACCCAGTCAACCACATGGAACTTATGAGCTGGGAAATTGTCCAACTCCTCCAGGATGACACATCCATACATCCCATACCCTCCAGCACACGTTATGGACGTCAATATTTGGGCTAAATCCTATCAGTCAGTCGTGGCCATCATTTGAACTAAAAACAGACGTCCATTTCAGACCACATTTCAACCAACCACATAAAAATGTCTACTAGACATCCATTTCAGATCACATTTTAACCAACCAAATAAAGACGTTTATTGGGCGTCCTTTTCAGACCGCATTTCAACCAACCAAAATAGAGAATGCAATTTCAGAGAAATTACGAGTGCATGAAAATGCAAAACTGCAGCTGCATCAGCATCAATTAGCATAAATGTTAGTTAGAATTTTAACTACACTACCTATTATTGTAATAATGCTAACATGATGATCACAAGACTTAGCTGAGTTGAATAGCATCAAACACTAAAAATGCTAATTAGCATGTTAACTAAGCTAACTAACATGCTAATAATACTAACATGATGATCATAAGACTTAGTTGAGTTAAATAGCATCAAAAATCAAGAACGTTAATTAGCATGCTAACTAGCCACCACGCCACTGAGGACTTTTATTTTGAAATAGTTGAGGACAGAGGAAATTGTTGACAGGGTTCATAGTTGATGACAACTGAAAAATAATTTAATATATCTAATATCTAATTAAATATATTAATTTCAGACTGGTTTACTACCATTTTATATGTGTTAAAATATTTGTATCCAAAATTTTGAGAAATTCATGGTTCTTTGTTGCAAGGCCTCAGTTATTATAGTGAAGACTTTTATTTTGAAATTCTGGAGAGAGGAAACAGTTGGCAGGGATCAAAGTTGATGACAACTGACAGTTGCAATTGTTGAGAAGTTAAATAGTTGAATAGTTTAAATCAGGGCTATTCAATAGGCGCCGCAGGCTACATGCGGCCCAGATGCGACCCGGACATGGCCCAGATGCAGCCAACATGATTCATCACCTTTAAAACTAATATATCACCAGTCTCCAAAACTTAATATACATCTTATAATTTGCAGAATATTAATAAATAGATAATATGTCCCCAAACTACGTCAATTTAAGTGCCATTAATACATTAGGAAATATTTTTTTAAGGTATTTTCCACTGTTCATTCTCTATGGCGATTCTAAGCAAGTAAATGTAATTCCGGTTTTGGCCACCAGAGGATTTTGGCGCTGTTGTGCAGCCTTTTTATATATATATATATTTTAAAGCCGGTTTGGTTTATTGATGCAGTATTTCCTCTTATGACAACTGTACTTACATTAGAGTCATTGCGTCTTTACGTGTTATGTTAAATTTCTCTTTTAGCCTACCTGTTGGAGTGCAAAATAAGTTCTGTAATAGGACATTTAGGGATGAATAATTCACTTTAAAAGCAAAGTTATGGTATTAAAATATTGTGGTAAGTTAAAAATGTAAATTTTGTAAATAAATACTTTGTAGCTATTGTTAACATGCAAAGTTATTGTTAAAACAAAGCAAATATGCCTTTTTAATCAATGTGTTGCGATTCGATTATTAGAAAATAGTGACTGTGGAAAGTTAGTGGCCCCGCTCAAGTTCTTGGATTCTAAATGTGACCCCCTTGGAAAACTAATTGAATAGCCCTGCCATACAACATACCTTAGCTATGCTGCGATAGCCTAGTGGTGCCACCTACTGCACACTTGCTATCCTGTACAACCCTCTTTCTCCTCTCTCTCTCTCTCTCCTCTCTCTGTCAGACAGGACACACCTATGTATTGAAGTAATATACTCCTAGACTGGCCTAATCCTTTGTTTCTTTAGTTTTTCTTGCCTCTTCTGCTCCGATGCACAATCCGCTGAGTGGTGAACCGCCCGTCCCCCCTGCCACCAACCCCTACCCCACGGATGCTGACCAACCTCCCTGGAGAAACATCAGGACCATCCTCCCTTTTCTCTAGATACATATATGGGATAGATGTTTGAAAATAACAATTTAAATATTCTGGGCCTTTCCTAAAAAAAAACCTAGGGACTCTTGCAATGACTCATGGCAGAAGTAGAAATTTGATGTTTTTCAAAATCCACAACTTTGCCTGTCCATATTTCAGTGGGCTTTCAAGACCGCACACTGACATATGGCAAAATCAAAGCATGGGTCCAACACTTTTGAAACATTATGGTGGTCACTAGCTCAACTGACAACTATTAGGTGGCCATTGAAAACTCAACTTTTCTGTTTTGGAGCCTTGTTTTGGGGCCTCCCACTGCTTGTGCAAACACGTAACCTTTCTCAATCATAAACATATGAGCACATTGGGAGGTCCTGTTTTGAAGTATAATTGGTTGAAGATTGCGCAATTTTCAAGTACTGATAAGAGAGGATGTTTCATTTGGCAAATATGAAATTGACATTGAAATTAGAGGACCATATCTTTGTGTGCCATCAGTAAAAAAGGTTAAAACTATTTTTATTATCTTGACAGGTATCTAATCTACTTGTATTCTAAATATCTTTAATGGTTAATAAAGCAAAATGCCTCAAACAAAAAAAAATGTCAGTATTGAAGCCATGTTGGAGGCGCCTGAATTTCACGGATGTGACAGATGACAAGCTTAGCAACCTGGACTGTTTACATACAAAGGCATGCTTGAGTGCCCAACAGTTTTGGTGGTGTTATAGTTTGAAGTTTCCAAATATTGCTTTGGAATAGGGGGGCATTCAAAGGCATAGTTTTCATACAAAATATTTGAGATACTGAGGTATAATTTTGCGCAGCTTCCCTTGAGATGTGTGTAGCTACATAATCAAAAGCGCACATTTAGGAAAGACATTCATGTATTTTGGGCCAAATTGCTATGGCATAGAATTTTTTTGAGTCAGAATAGGTGCCAAAAAATTCACTCACAAAATAGACCAAATTACGGAGCCCCTCTGGTGACATGGTGATATAATATTTTTAAGGAGGAAGGTTAAAAAAAAAAAAAAAAAAGACATTTTGGGGAGTTTCATGCACTAACACTCACCATGTTTGCAAGATCTTGAGTTTGTTTTGTGAGATCTTGACTTTATTTTGCGAGATCTCCACTTTGTTTTGCGAGATCTCGAGTTTCCATGCTTGTCTGATGGTTGAGTCTGAAATTAGGCTGTGCTCCTTCATGTTACCAGCAGGAGGCGATCGGCTCCTGCACATGCAGAGCCGTATGCAGTCTCTACATAATGCTCAGGTTATTTTCAAAATGACTCGCACTGCATGATCAACCAATAATCAACTCCATAATCACCCAAACCAGCATTAGGAAGTTAGATGACAAGTGTCTCAGTCACAGTTTAATAAACTTCAACAATGGCCATTTAATCGTTCTTATGACCACAGTTATTTGGATCTTTCTTGGTTTTTACAATCAACTTCTGGGTCAGTTTGTGGCGGTGCCAGAGAATGTAGAAGCCGACTGAATTTCCCTGTATTTAAGCCCCATCTCAAAATAAAGTGCTATCTGTCGATCCATGTCTATTTTTTCCTTACCAAGGTAGACACTCTATCAATTCTACCTTTCAGCGACACAGAAACCGAAACCGAAACCTACATTTTGCGCGCAGGCAACTAGGCCACCAGGCCTGGAAGTCAGAGCCGTATGCGCCACCTGCTGGTAATATATGAAACTACAACCTAATTTCAGACTTGCAACCATCAGACATGCATGAACCTTTTGATTTGCGAGATCTCGAGTTTGTTTTGAGAGATCTCGACTTTTGATTTGCGAGATCTCGACTTTTGATTTGTGATATCTCGCAAAACAAACTCAAGATCTCGCAATACAAACTCAAGATCTTGCAAAACAAACTCAAGATCTTGCAAAACAAACTCAAGATCTCGCAAAACAAACTCAAGATCATGCAAAAATCTAGTCAGTGTTAGTCCCCAGAACATCCTTAAAAATATAGTACCACCATGTCACCAGAGGGGCTCCGTACCAAATTGAATGACATATACTCTGCATAGTCTTTTCATCATGTGTATTTGTTTTGGTTGTGATCTAGTAAAACACAGTTCACTGAATCTAAATAATGGGGGGAAACGGACAGCATTATATACCATGTATTGAAATCAGATGAATTTTGGATTTTCCCACATATTGGTGGAGATAGATGTGTGACAGGACAATAATGATTTCTACATGTCAAGAGATTATGTTCAACAACAGGACTGTTGCTCGCTTTCAACTACACTAAAACAGAGATTGCTGATTTACAAACACTTAGTATAGTTGATGTCTGAACACTATGTCTCACTCTAAGCAACTCAATAAGGTTTACCTTGATGCCTCTGGTGGTTATGGGTAATTGACATTTTGGGTCACCATTACAGAGAAGTGTAGTTCTACACACATGCTCATATATCTATACACATGGTCAGACTCACCCTTCACTACAGGGTGTATCCGCTAATTGGTTGGTAGTAAATTATTCTTGAGTACTTGACCACTACCATGCCCTTAACTGTAGCTCCTCTTGAACTTGTCATAAACACACATTATCTTAATAAGGAACACTTCTGCACAATTAGTCTGAGCCTAATATGTTGTTCAAGAAAACTTTTATCTAAGCATACTGCATTTAGATCTAAAGAGGGATGTATTAGGCCCAGTCCCATTACTATCACTTCACTATCACTTTGGCCCTAACACTCGGTTTGCGCGTTCATGTGTAAGTGTAGGGTGTCCCAATACTTTCGGGACCGAGGGATAGTGGCTTTCAGCCCTTCAAATCGCCCCTTCAAACGGAGGGAGGTCTGGTGCAGACTTCGAACGAAGTGAAGTTGAAGTAAAGATGAAATTACCCACGGTTCTTTGCGAACTGATCAGCTCAACAAAATGATTGAGTGTCGGTACCCGATCTCTGTCCTCAGCTCTGGATAAGAGCCTCAAAAATATAGCTACTATTGCAATTAAGCATGTATATATATATTTTAATGTCGGGATATCTTAGTTTGATGTAAATTCAGTTGAATTCCGCGCAGGTGTGTCAAAACATGACTATTAAAAAGATCGATATTTTTCAAAGTGCGCGTCGGTACCCGATCTGTGTCCGAATGCACGAGCTGTGTCCCGTTGTCTCAGCTCTGGATAAGAACTTCAAAAAGATCGCTACTGTTGCAATTAAGCATGTATACATATTTTTTAATGTCGGGATATCTTAGTTTGATGTAAATACAGTTGAATTCTGCACTGGTGTATCAAAACATGACTATTAAAAAGATCGATATTTTTCAAAGTGCGCAAATCTTTCAACAGAATTACCAGATCCTCTCATGTGGGTGATTTTCTCAATGATAATTTGTGGATGACGGCTTTTGAGCAGTTTATGCCGGTTTAGAGCCTTATATCCGCTTCAGACGCGTAAAACAGGTGAAGACGTTTTACGCAAGTGTTGTCCCATTTATTAGGGGAAGATTTGTACTTCTCACTACACAATCGAGGGGTGTCTCATCTTGGAGGGAACTCGAAAACGAGTGCTAGTGTTAGGGAATAGAAATGGGATTGGGCCTTATCCTCATGTTCGGAATCTTGAAGTAGATTCTGTCAGCAGTGTCTAAGATGAATACCTAAAATGTCTGAGGGCTGTATTCAACTTTTTTGTTTCAAACAAATAGATACAGACATTTGACTTGGATATTGGTCATTTACCTTTAGTCTACTACCCCAAAGGAGACCATTCCCAAGAATAATAGGTTTAGCAAACAGTTATAAAGACACACAAGGGATTTAATAAAAACGTACAAGTGTCTTTTCAAATCAAAATTTTGCCATTGGATTTAAAGAATAAATCTTCAAAGAAGAAAAGCATATGCAGAATCACTTGATAGCACGTGTAAAGAAACAGCCTAGCACACTTGTAAGCTGATAAGCTGGTGGTTCTATACTTGACTGTCCTCTTGCTCCCCTGAGCAAGACACTTAGTTTTGATACTTTTGTATTGTTTGCAATATATTTGAGTGGTAGCCTTCTTTATCTAATCAAGTAATGTTGCCTAATAATTTGCTTACTCAAAGCAATACATAAATAATGTGATGCCTGGGAATTGAACCCTGGTCTACTGATTGTTAGTCTGTGACATAACCACTGTGCCACCACATCTACAGTCTGACAATGGCTCAAACAGGGTTAGAACTTTGGCTTATCTGGTTAGTCAGCACAACCCTCCATTGAAGGTATCATAGGTGCAAATCTGCTGTAAATAAAATTAATTTACTTGATGATAGAACAAAAAGCCACCTAGATATTTGGAACACAGATAATATGAGTGCAGACGAACTGGACTGAATTAATCCCAGAAGTTTTGGTAGAATAATAATAGTAAGAAGAAGACTTCGAAGAACAGTAAGGTACATTTTCATGCACTCTAATAAAGACGTTTAATAGATGTCTATTTCAGACAATCTATCAACCAACCAAATAAAAATGTCTGCTGGACATCCATTTCAGACCACCTGTCAACCAACCAAATAAAGATTTTAACTGGATGTCCATTTCAGACCACATATCATCCAAGCAAATAAAGATGTTTGTTCGACATCCATTTCAGACCTCACTTCAACCAACCAAAGACGTCTACTACATGTCCATTTCAGATTACTTATAAACCAACCAAATAAAGATGGCTGTGCGGACCAGCTGTGCGGCACCTGTTCAACCTCAGCCTTGGACAGGGGAAGGTGTCTGTGCTGTGGAAAACATCCTGCCTAGTCCCAGTCCCCATTCCATCGGTCCTCAATGACTACATCATGAAGGTGCTGGAGAGACTGGTCTTGGCCCATCTGAGACCACAGATGACCTCCTCCTTGGACCCCTTACATTTTGCTTAGTATCCAAGGGTGGGGGTGGAGGACGCCATCATATACCTGCTCCAGAGGGTCCAATCTCACTTGGACAGAGCAGGCAGCACTGTCAGAATCATGTTTCTTTTATTTTTTTCCAGTGCATTCAACACAGTCCAGCCTGGACTGCTGAGTGGAAAGCTGCAGACGATGCAGGTGGACACAAACATAACCTCCTGGATTATGGATTGCCTCACAGATAGGCCACAGTTTGTGCGGCTTGGGGGCTGTTTGTCTGAGTGGGTGACCAGCAGTACAGGAGCACCTCAGCGGACTGTTCTTTTTCTCCCTTCCTCTTCACTCTCTACACCTCTGACTTTCAGTACAGGTCAGAGTCTTGCCATCTGCAGAAATTCTCTGATGACTCTGCACTGGTGGGGTGTGTTAGAGGGGAGAGGAGTGGAGTGGTGTGGTAACAACCACCTACTCTTGAATGTGGCCAAGACTAAAGAGCTGGTGGTGGATTTTAGCAGGAATAGGACTAAGCCAAACACCATCTTTTTCATGGGGAAAGAGGTGGAGGTGGTAGAGAACTACAAGTATCTGGGGGTGCATATTGACAATAAACTGGACTGGAAACACAACACAGAAGCTGTCTACAAGAAGAGGTCAGAGCAGGCTCTACCTCTTGAGAAAATTGTACCAAGTTGCTATAAATGTTTTATCAGTCTGTAGTGGCAAGTGCCATTTTCTTTGCTGTCATCTGTTGGGTTAGCACTATCAGGGCAAGCGATTCTAACAGAATAAACAAGCTGATTAAGAAAGCAGGCTCTGTGCTGGGGGCTATTTTGGAACCCCTAGAATTGGTGGTGGAGAGGAGAATTTTACAGAAATTGTTAAACATGGACAATCCTTCACATCCCCTACACAGTACACTGGCAAAGCAAAAGAGCGATAGCAAGAACATACAATGTGCCTCCAAACTCAATCTCAAGAACATAGACAACATTTCAGGGGATGGACAGTTCCTGTTGGAGAGCTGGACAGGGCTGGGTCCTATTGATGCATGATAATGCGATCCTCGTGGCAAGACAATGCTGGGAGTACCGTGAGGATGACGGAATTGAGGCAACTGAATGGCCCTCATAATATCTTGACTTGACCTCTGGAAACATTATGTTTCGGGCCATCAAGCGCAGACAGTCTTGCTCCTCAGACTTCACAGGAGCTCCGGGATGCATTTGGGTGGATGCCCCACAAGACGCCATTAACCGTCTCATAACAGCATGCCATCAAGTTGTCAAGCATGCATGCAAAACACATGAGGGCCACACAAGACATTTGGAGTTCCAGAAATTAAATGGAATTAGATAGAGGCCCCTCTCTCCATTTTTCCATTTTCCTTTTCCTACCAATCGCTGCGCGGCACCCGCCCATTTCTACCCAATCGGAGTGTCCCTGCCTGACGTTTTGCCAATCGAAATCCAGCGGCGGCTACTACGTCTTCCCAGGTCGTCAGAAAGCAAGGAAAGCTTCAAGGTATGTTCGTTTTTACTGCCCTTTTTATTAAAATTATTGCAGATACATTTATTGACACGAGTGCCAAGACTTTATAAGTCATCGTGAGTTATCACTAAGCTGTTTACGGTGCAGTGACTTCATGCGTGATATTCCTAAATGAGAATGTTGACGTTAAAGCTATAGCTGTAGCCTAATGCCTAATCTAATGTCAGGTTATCCTTTGTTGACATTGGGTATTTTGTTACAGTAAGGTTGATCCGGTACAGTTCTATGCGGTACAGTACGCTGATCACGGCTTATGTTGGAATGATGCATCAAGCAGTTGCAACCTTCTCTGGTTGCCTTCGTTTGTTTATATTATTTTTACCTCAATGGTACTTTAGCATGATGCAAGCTAACGTTAATGCATGATGCAGACTACTCCTGGCAGGCACCCACCCCTGTGTTCTTGTTTAACTTGGCATAATACTATTTGTGATTAATTTTACCTAGTGGATAATTGATGTTTGCTAATATTAGTGAATAAGAAAAGCAATAGTCAGCATAATAATAGCTTAAGAAGAGTTGTAGTTTTATTGAACTATAAAAAATTTGAGTCCAGGCATTGATTATTTGTAACCTGACCCTCCCTGCTTTGTTGTCAGCCGTCAACTCTCCGTCATCTCCTCCATTGTCCTGGCTGCCGCCTCCATCGTCTGCTGTGGTCCAGCCTCTGCCTCCATTGTCTACTCCTGTTCTCCAGCCACCTCCATCGTCTGCTCCTGTGGTCCAGCTGCATCTATTGACTGCTCCCGTGGTCCAGCTGGCTCCATCGTCTGCTTCCGTGTCCTTCCAGGCGCTACCTTCATCGCCTGCTGCTGTGTACCAGCTGCCTCCATCTCCTTCTCCCATGGTCTTCAAGTCGTTTCCTCCATGACCTGTTTCCATGGTCCAACTGTTTGCTTTGCCTGCACCTATAGTCCAGCCACTTGCTCCTCTGATCCACTCACCTTCACCACTCCTCTCTAAATCCCCTTATCTGCCAGGGCTTCAGCCATCACAGCTGGTAAGCAAATGACCTCAATATTGATTATCCTACACCACTTGTGTGTTGTCAGAGAAAATGTATTTAAGTAATATTTTATAGTATATGTAGATGTATATGGAGATGTTTTACTCTCTGTCTTTTCATATATTATTATTTCAGGCTGTAGAGGAAGACAACATTCCAGGAATGGAGAGAGTGGACAGCCCACCAGAGCCACTTCTCTCAGCCAGCCTTCGCCCTGTTATCCCATCTCCAACCCCGGGTCCAGCTCAGTTATCACCTGTCCCAGAGCATAGTAGGACAAGTCTGGCTAGGCAAGCCTATTGACTAGCTACCACTTAACTACCACCTACACCAACACAGCCGTTTCCAAAGCCAGCAGCTGTCTCAGCCACATCGTCTTCTATTGCCATCCCCATTTACCCCCGCTTATGTCCTTCCCTGCTCCTGTCGTCTTCACCCTCCCTCAGAGCCAAGCCACTGTTTGCCGTCCACTATTCTCCTGCCCCATTAGTGCACTATAGACCTGCCTCTCCTGACCCACAGAAACACCCCTTGAAGGCCAGGTTTAATCAAAGAATTGTAGAGGCACAGTCAGTTGGACTGTACATTGTAATCAGGTGTTTTATACTTTTAAAGTCACTGCTATTGTGTATATGTGTGTGCGCGGTGCACACACTATTGTATTTCTATTCTGTGTGTGTGTCTAGATTCTATGTAAATACATCTGTCCATTCATCTGTGGACAAAGGAAATGAAAAAAAGAAAATTGTAACTGGGTGTTGTATATTTTATAAGTATTGTGTGTGTGTGTGTGTGTGTGTGTGTGTGTGTGTGTACTACCATATCTCTGTGTGGAAATGCATTCAGAGCAATAAAATATGAATTGTTTTTTCATCATGTGTCCTCTATATTTTGTTCTATGATGAAACATAGCACAACTGTCCCATAATCTTGTAATTTTAGAGAAACATTCAATAAACCTCCCACAATCTATTTTTTGAAAAAAATGTATTAGAGTAAAGATGTATCAACTACAGATCCATGGAATGTCGAAGGGAATGATAATTTTAGGTAATATTGTGTAATATCAGAAATATTGTCTATTTACGAGATTAAAAGGAGCAACAAGCATTTATATGCATATTTATACAGGGTTTTTTTTGCCCTTTGGATAGATATTCTCTAGATAGTAGGCCTACTGTACATACACTGCAAATCTCATTCAAAGACATGTTATTTGTTTTCTCTGTGAATCTGTACATTGGATTGTACAATAAAAAAAGTGCGCCGCCCTGGTGGTTTGGAGGCAAAATAGATACTGCTGCATGGGATTCAATCCAACAACCTCGTTATTTCTGAAAACTAACAAAATAAATTATTTAGCAACATTTTTTTAATGATAAATGTACCCCGAAAATGCACATGCTTCACTACCACCCACTCCATTCCATCTCCTTTCCTTTTCCTCTTCTTTTCCCCTCTTTTCCCTTCTTCCCCTTTCTTTTTCCTTCTTTTTTCCTGAAATTACCCACGATTCTTTGCAAACTCAGCAAGCTAAACAAAAAGATTGGAGTGTCGGTACCCGATCTGTGTCCGAATACACGAGCTGTGTCCCATTCTCTCAGCTCTGGATAAGAACTTCAAAAATATAGCTACTATTGCATGTATATATATATATTTTTAATGTTGGGATATCTTATATTAGTTTGATGTAAACTAAGTTGAATTCAGTTGAATTCCGCACCGGTGTGTCAAAACATGACTATTAAAAAGATCGATATTTTTCAATGTGCGCGTATTGGTACCCGATCTGTGTCCGAATGCACGAGCTGTGTCCCGTTGTCTCAGCTCTGGATAAGAACTTCAAAAAGATAGCTACTGTTGCAATTAAGCATGTAGCCTATACATATTTTTTAATGTCGGGATATCTTAGTTTGATGTAAATACAGTTGAATTCAGCACTGGTGTGTCAAAACATGACTATTAAAAAGATTGATATTTTCAAAGTGTGCAAGTCTTTCAACAGAATTACCAGATCCTCTCATGTGGGTGATTTTTGAAATTATAATTTATGGCTGACGGCTTTTGAACAGTTTATGCCGGTTTAGAGCCTTACATCCGTTCAGACGCGTAAAACAGGTGAAGACGTTTTTACGCGAAGTGTTGTCCCATTTATTAGGGGAAGATCTGCACTTCTCACTACACAATCGAGGGGTGTCTCATCTTGGAGGGAACTCGAAAACGAGTGCTAGTGTTAGGGAAGAGAAATGGGATTGGGCCCAGATTGCTCCTGGTGAGCAGGTTGGTGCCTTGCATGGTTGCCTCTGCCACTGGTGTGTGAATGTGAGGTATACATTGTAAAGCGCTTTGAGTGCTTGTAGGAGTAGAAAAGCACTATGAATACAGTCCATTTACCATTTACTTTATTTTTTGTTTGTTTGTTTGTTTGCGGGGGACACAGGTGACTTTTTCCAGTTAAAATGCTATATAATGAAGAAAAAAAAAAAAAAAAATCGGGCGAGTCTTTGAAATTTGTAAAGGAAACCAGGAGCACTTTCAGATCATCTCGAACCTGTATCTCACCTGTCTTCATCTGAACAACTGCAGGCTGGCTTTTTCCTCCATCGTGAAGCTGCATGTAGATGCTAACAGTGTACTCAGTGCCTGGTTTCAGCTCTGTGATGTCAGCACTGTTTGAGTCAGTGAAGAAGGACTTTGGCTCAGTTCCTTCACTCTGGTAGGACACCAGGAACTTGTGTGGAGTCCACCTCAGCTCAGGAGGCGCCTGCCAGCTCAGGTGAGCAGATGATGCAGTGACGGAGCTCACAGTCTGACGCTCTGGGGCAGGAACCACTGAAATATAAATATTAAATATATATCTAGACTTAAAACCTTCCTTTTTGACATTTCCTATAATTAGGAGTGGGCCATGGCATATCACCACTCCTCTTGGGCTTTCCTGGGAGGGCTACCTCTGCTGGTTTTCCAAGGCGGCCACTGACCACCCCCTTCTGGGTTGGTGAGATGCCATGTGCCATACCTTAGTTATGCTGCGATAGCCTAGTGCTGCCACCTTCTGCACACTTGCCATCCTGTACAACCCTCTTTCTCCTCTCTCTCTCTCCCTCTCATCACTCTAGCTAGATTATATGACACATATCATGAAGTGATATCCTCCTAGATTGGCCTAACCCTCTTGTTTCTGCTTCTTTTGTCTCTCTTGCCTCCTCTGCCCCGACGCACTGGCTGAGTGATGAACCTCCCTGCCACCAACCCTACCCCACTACGGATGCTGAGTCCATGAGGCGTGGATCTGCCCAAGGTTTCTTCCTACATAACAAATTATTTACAAAGCGAGGGAGTTTTTCCTTGCCCCTGCTTCTCATGGATGCTTCCCGTACTGTCTGTAAAGCGCCGTGAGACAATGTACTGTATTTGTGCGCTATACAAATAAAATTGAATTGAATTGAATTGAATACATAAATTATTATCATTTTTTTGTTGTTTTTTAGCAAGGAGTGCGGGCGACTTTTTCAAGTTAGGGACTGTTCGTTGTTTATTTTCGGGGTCACCGGAAGACTTGAACGTGAGTCTGAAAAAAATTGTTAGACCCTCCTCAGCCTCCTATCAAAATTGGCATGACCCTCCCCCTAGAGGCTGATACTTTTTGGATGACCCTCCCCCATATGACAACACAGCTGTTCATTGACTTCTACATTTATCCGTAAACGGGCTCTGATTTATCTTTTGACAAGCGTTGATCCTTCCTTGAAGAATCTGTGGTTTTACCGCCGCCAAACGCCACAGCACGACTGGTCGAAAAGATAGTTCTATCCCAAGACTTCAAGGTGTTCAGCGGGTTTTGGAGGAAGTTAGTCCCGCCGTGTGAAGCGGAGAAGGTGTCAAGGATTTTAGACTTTGAGTTCGCATATTAACTTTTTTGCCTCATTTTTTGATAGAAAGGATTTTTTTTATTATTAATAAATAAGCCAAAGATTTTTTGAATGACCCTCCCCTTTAGATCAAAAAATGTGGCATGACCCTCACCTATGTTTTTCCGGCGACCCCGAAAATAAATAACGAACAGTCCCTTAAAAGATGTGGCATTCTTTTGTTCCTTAGGCTATATCCATTACATGATTTGTATGTGAGATCCATTGAAGATAAATACTATTTCATGAAGAAAAAAAGAAATCACGCGAGTTTTAGAAATTTGTAAATGAAACCAGGAGCACTTTCAGATCATCTCGATCCTGTATCTCACCTGTCTTCATCTGAACAACTGCAGGCTGGCTCTTCCCTCCATGGTGAAGCTCCAAGTAGATGCTAACAGTATACTCAGTGCCTGGTTTCAGCTCTGTGATGTCAGCACTGTTTGACTCCGTGGAGAAGGACTTTGGCTCAGTCCCTTCACTCTGGTAGGACACCAGGAAGTTGTGTGGAGTCCATTTTAGCGCAGGAGGCGCCTGCCAGCTCAGGTGAGCAGATGATGCAGTGACGGAGCTCACAGTCTGACGCTCTGGGGCAGGAACCACTGGATGTTCTACAGAAGTTGAGAAATGAAACAAAACTCATAAGCAAAATGGGCTCACAGTGTAGCCCCCACCTTTTTTTTAATGAAAATTGGTTATTCACTCTCTAATGTGTAGTTACATTTGTGGGTAGAAGCATTTTGGTCTCAGTGCATGCATTTTCCAAGACTGGCAACCCCAGATTTTACCTTTAACTTAGCATAGGAGCTGGAATGTAAAGTAGCCAGATAGCAACTCTTTCGCTACTTTACTTTCAAGCGCCTATACTAAGCTAAAGCGAAAACTTTCAGTACAAATTTCTTTTAATTCACTCCAACAAATGATTTCAATGTTTTTAGTTTATGTAGAAAAAATATATAAGAAAAACAATCCAGGTATGCATGTGTTATCACAAAACCTTTTGAACAGGGCTTTATTATTGACCTCAATCTCACCTAAATTTTCTGTGTCTTACTAGCCTAGAACTCTAGACACACTCTAGCAGTAGAAAATAAAGTAATTACGTCTAGCTATCAGCCATAAGTTGTACTCAGACAACATGCACATTGATTGATTGATTGATTGATTGATTTTGGATTAAGAAGACATAAAATCCAAAGGATAACATGTTAAAGTGTCAACACTTATTTCCAACATGGTCCTTGGTGTTAAGACATACAAAAAAACATTGAACACATACTGGACAGACAGATCAATCCAAAAACATTAAGCACATCATAAAAAAAAAAAAAAACATAGTAAATAAATATCACTAGTACGTTCTTGGCCAATTTCATGGAAACTGTTGGCCTACTTTGTTCCACAAAATGTTTTTTTCTAGTGTTTAAAATTTGAACGCACAGAGGTAGGTTATTCCAAATCATGACACCAGTATAGTAAAAAGTGTGCTTTGCTGCATTCTTGACTCTAAGGACTATACATGAACCAATACTTGACCTAGTGTAGTGACCATGCTGTCTATGCACCATTTTTATGTGAAGGTATTGGGGAGCATGACCATGAATGATGTTAAACATGTGACTAAACTTCAGCTGCTCAACTCTAAGGTGTACAGGCAGCATTCCTACACTTTTAAATTCAGTGCTACCAATGTGGGTACAGGGAGATGCATTTAATAGGTACCGAATAACATTATTTTGCATCACCTGTAATTTGTGCTTCAGTTTGGCTGATACTCCTGAATACCAAGCACAACATGCATAATCAAAATGGCACTGAATCAATGACGGTACGAGAAGCTTCTTAACAGAAAAGGCTAGGTTTCTAGTCCTACGAAACAAAAACTTGAGCTTACAGGCACTCTTAGACAATACCTTGGAAGCAATGGATTCACCAGTTCATGATTGGTCCAATGTTAAACCTAAGTATGTAAACTCTCCTTGAGACACTATTTTGGAGCCATTACACATAACCTCCAGAGTATTTACCGTAGACAACCTTCTCTTTGTTCCAAATAGGATAGATTCTGTTTTACCCAGATGTATTGAAAGCCATTTCCAGAGGCAAGTAATGCAGAATCATCAGCATATAAAAGAAGCTTACATCTCACTGCAGCTGGCATGTCATTTATGTACACTAAAAATAAAAGAGGGCCCAGAATCGACCCCTGAGGGACCCCACAGGTGATGTTTAAGGGGCCTGAAACTGTCCCCTCACATCACAAACTTGAGATCTGTCACTTAAATATGATGTAAACCAATTTACAGTAGTAGTGTTAAAACCCAGACACTGCAGTTTTAACAACAGAATTGCATGATTTACCGTATCAAAGGCTTTCTGCAAATCAAGTAGTATCATGCCAACATACTTTCCTGCATCAAGATTTTGACGGATATGATCAAATAAGTGAATAAGGCAAGTTTCAGTGGAGTGAACTGCCCTAAAACCAGACTGATAATCATACAGCAGGTTTTGTTTGACCAAAAACTCCTCTACTTGCTCATATACTAAACGTTCAAACACTTTTGAGATGGCAGTCAGAATAGACACTGGCCTATAGTTCCCAACATCCATTCTGCTATTTTTCTTAAAAAGGGGGATGACCCTGGGACTCTTCATTTCACTTGGGATAAATTTATAATATGTGCAAGTATGGTTGCAGTTACACTGGCACTGTTCTTCAAAAACCTAGATGGAATAAGGTCAAGTCCAGTGGCTTTGTTTGTGGGTAGTGTTGATAGACATGTTCTCACCCTTGCCTCTGAGACAGGGCTTAACTCAAAGGTGTCACAGGTAGCATGTTTACCTTGGTAAAAAGATTTTAAGAACATTTGTTGGTATTTGCCTGAAGCAGTAGGTAACTTATCAACCAGACGGGCTGCGACAGTTGTGAAGAAATTATTAAACTGACACGCCACCTACTGTTTGTCAATGATTTTTTCATTTTCCCCAAAAGTAGGCATATGGTTTATTATATGGTTTTTCTCACTGGCCTAAATGTCACCCAAAATGGCCCATTTTGCATATGCCAAATTTAATGTAATGAGGAGCATGAGGCATACACCAATGTGAAACCATACCATGCTATATAATATCCTGTGGCTGTTTGCTTTCAGAAAATGTATGGGATAAAAAGGGACTAGCAAGGACCTTGATTGCATTTTACGTCACGTGGTGGCTCTGGTATTGGGACTGAGCTATGTACAGACACTAGCATAGACATTTGTAATAAACTGCTCTGGACAATCGCAAATGATGCCTCCGCTACGAGAGAAGCAATAGGTGGGTCTGTTGTCTAATTAGCAGAAGACTATGTGCCACAAGATTAATTACTAAAATCGGAAAATCTTAATGAAGTCCAGGAAGATGTGGTTAACCACAATTTATTAGCCTGCAGGATGGTTATAAGGGGGGACGTTGAATGGAGAATCAAGTTTACTTTCGCTTTCGAATGAAAATTCCGAGAAACACATCAGGAGTAAATCAGCTGCATTCATGTCTTGTGCAGCCTGTAGATATCAATTTCATATTACTAGAGCCATTACTGCTCTGACTATTACTAGACCCGATGGGTGACCTAGCAATTCAATATTTCCATATCAAAAGAGATTTCTAAGTGACAATATTAATACTCAAGCCAATTAACAACCTAAATATCGAACATGCCAGTTAACGTCAATGATTGCGTCAGTAAAATATTTGTTTTCTCTGACATCCGAACTCACTCCAGGCTTCGGAGAGAGACAGCAGAGTAGACGCATCTTCACCCATATTTGAGTGCGTGCGCGTGTGAAGGCATGAGTTAGTAGAAGGCCTACTTCAAGTAATACAAACACAGGACATTATGAAACGTCGGTATGTGTTGGAATGGGGGACATTTTTTTTTCATAGGCCATATTAGACAATGGCGGGTCAAATGCGTTAATCGTGCTTTTAAAATAATGACGGCGTTAAAATAGGTGTGCATTAACGCATTATTTAACACGTTAAACTAACAGCACTGAAAAATAAATAAACACATTTTAAAATTTGTATAGGCCGCACTTCACTATAAGCAGCAGTTGTCCACTAGCATGAAATATTTACACAGAAATATTTGGAAATGATAGCACTCATTTCGAGCCTCTCTTCATAGCCTAAGATTATGCTTCAGCTCTTTAGCTGAAAAATATAAATCAGCTGCCTCATTAATTCAGCCAAAGTGTTCAAACCCTGTGAAAAAAATACTTAAGTATAGTAGCAAGCTGATATAATGATAATTGAAAGAATAATAAATCTGTAACACTTTTTTTTTTGGGAGGATATCATTAACATATGGTGAAAGGCACGTAAATTATGCCGTTTTTCGTAATCAAAACGGCGTATTTAACAGTGTTAATGGCAGCCAAAACAGCATTAAAAAATGTGTAAACATTTAAGCATTAAAAGCATTTTAAAGGGGTGGTTCAGAATTTTCGGTGTTAAAACTCATTTCCAAGTAAGCCTGAGCGATATAAACCGCTCACAAAAAGTAAGGAAACTTGACTTTGGCCCATTATATCTCCCCTTTAATAATACCAATCCCTGAAGTGTTTTATATCATTTTCATCATTTGTCACCTTTACAATGAGGTATAGCTTGTAAGCATCGAGCAATCATGAAATGTGCAACACAGCCAAACGTTTGAGTAGTGCCAACCAAAAATGTTCCAAAATGGCCTGCTATACCGTTCTGTTAGTATAGCCTTTGTTGCTTGGAGCATTGAAGATTGCACTCACCCAAAGAAATGAGGACAAGAACAAAAAAACATGTTGGCCATACACTTTACACTCAGTGTCAGGGCCCTCAGTAACGTGTGGAAGATTTGATTAGTTGAACAGTTGAATAAATCTTGTAAGTCTCTGGCAGTGAATCTACGGTTCCTTAGTACAGCAGTTTGGGGTGTTGTCCTCTTGAGACGGCCACGTCTTGGTCTGTCTTTGGCTTCTACAGTCTCATGGAACTTGGTCCTTAGTTTGGAAATGGTACCAGGACTGACACCAGTGATGCTGCCACTACATGCTGGGACACCAGCCTCAGGTTGCCCTATTGCACAGGCCCCATTCTGAAGGAACAAATGTGGCATCTTTCCACCGGTGTTGCTGCTAGGAGAAACCACAAACCCAACAAGTTGCAGAACTCATACTCAGGTGCTAATTTAGGCACACCAGTGACTTGCACTCATCTGGCAGCACTTGAAGCCCAAAATCATATGCAGCAGAACCCTATTACTGGCCATTTTGGCACATTTTTGGTTGGTACTACTCACACGTTTGGCTGTGTTGTGCTTTCCATGATTGCCCGATGCTTACAAGCTATACCTCATTGTAAAGGTGACAAATCAGCAACGAAAATGATATAAAACACTTTAGGGGTTGGTATTATGAAAGGGGAGATATAATGGGCCAAAGTCAAGTTTCCTTACTTTTTGTGAGCGGTTTATGTCACTGGAGACCGTTTTCAACTCATTTCATCCAGTCCTTCTGTCAGCTACGTTCGCTGGTGCTCAGCTAACGCAAGTGAATGGGCACTGCTAGCCTGGCAATAAAAGACTCCCTTAGGCAAGTGAATTAATATGCCAGGCCATCGATGTGTACGTCCAAGCTGATACAATCATCTCTGAAGTACAACTACCCTTGAAAAGTGTTATATTCTGCCTACATTGTTCCCTGTTTGTCGCAAGGTGTGCAAGGCAGCGGATTGATATTACCTCGGCTACCTAGCCTAGACCTTATCCCACTAACGTTAGGCTCTGTCTATCGTCATATTAGTCAAACAACTAACCTGAGCAAGGTAATATTCCGCTGCTGCTGAGAAAATAGTCCCTCAAAATGTAATGTTATCATGCCGATTCAAGGGTAGTTTTTCGTTTACGATGTTTTTTAATCAACACCGATGACCTCGCATATTAATGTATTTGCCTAAAGGAGACTGCAGAGTGGGTAAGACTGTTTTTATTGCCAGGCTAGCAGTGCCCATTCACTTGCGTTAGCCTAGCACCAGCGAACTCAGCTGATAGAAGGACTGGATGAAATGAGTTGAAAACGGTCTCCAATGACAGATGTCACTCAGGCTTACTTGGAAATGAGGTTTAACATCGAAAATTCTGAACCACCCCTTTAAGCATTACAAACACTGTATTTTATGCCGTTTACTTGGTATTTTACAGCATATTTTATGGCATATGTTAAGCCATTTTCTCACAATGTGGCGTTCAATACTGCGTAAAGTGCCCGAAAAACAGCGTAAATTGCAAAAAATGCAAATGTGAAATTTAATTTTTCACGTGATAAATATTGACATAATAGTGACCTTTTGGGCTTGCCATAGTTGGTTGCCTAAATTTGCACTCATCGTTAACCCCCTTTCACACTGCATCCGTCAGTTGACGGATCTCATTAACTTTGAATGGAGCTTTTCACGAAATGCGTTGTGGGTCCGTCCATCAAAACAGCTCTGCTGCGTCTGTCGAAAAGTTGAAGAATGTTCAACTTTTTATCGTCACAGGGAAACGTGAATGCGTATGTGTGATTGGGGATCCGTACGTGTGATTGGGGATCCACAAATGCAGAAATACAATTCACAAATATAATTTAATGTTTTACAAATGTAATTTTTTTTTACTATACATTTTTTCATATTTGCAAATACAACATTATTTGTGAAGACAAACTTACAAGTTACAAATATGAAATTTGCATTTGTGGATATCTGAACACATTTGCAAACCATTACCTATTTGTAGATAACCCTCTGTGCATTTACAAATATTTTAGAGACAAAATTATCTCCATATCTTTGAACTCTCTCAGGGATGAGAAGTGGGAGAGCGTGCCTCGCTCTATCCCTGACTGTCAGCTTGCGCTCGAATGATAAAAACGGCTTCCAGCATTTGAAGCGCAAATTTCTTAAATATCATATAAAATGAAATATATTTACAACTACACACATTTTTACAACATAAGAATGTTTGTGTCATGTTTACCCCCTAAGAAACCATATATATATATATATATATATATATATATATATATATATATATATATATATATATATTTTTTAAGTTATTTTTCCATTTTCACACATTTTTTGCAAAACCTCCATTGAGCCATTAGGGGGTGCTAAAGAGCCGCGTGCGGCTCAAGCGCCACGGGTTGCCGACCCCTGTTCTAGGCTATATAGAAGGACAAAAATACAGTAAAGCTGAGAGCATGGCTTTAGTGTTGCTTAACACATTACAGTAAAACTACTGTACCTAAAATGATGTGCTTTCATGGTAAACTAAAAGCTCACTTTGTCCCAAAGGCTCACTTTGTCCCTATCAGATGGTGAGAGATCTGTTGCTGCATTCTGAAACTGAGTGCCATTCATTTCACAAGTTAGCTTTTCTACTATTTTTTGACTTATGTTATGAACCTGTGACATTGTGACTAAATTAGGGTATTAAGCTAATTATGTGATGACCCAATAATGCATATCAATTTCATTTTCGATTAGTAGCCTATACTATATTGCAATGAGAAAGGGCATCATTATGTTATTTCTAATTTTGTGTTGTGCAGTAGCACTGACTATCGCGATGGTATTGCAAGTAGGCTATTGTTCATTTGTGTGGGCTGTTTGCTATCACATTTGGGCTCACCTTTCATGGGAAAGAAGTTTGTTAGCAGTTGATTTGCCTCATCTCTCTCCTGCCTCTATTTTCTTTCTGAAAGATGTATTTTGTTTCATTCACATTAGGCCAACAGGACAACATGAGCTCCTACGCGCAGCGCTGCCTCAGCAGCCGAATGAACGTAACGTTAAATGTGCCTAATATAAAAGGCCAATAAAAGCAGACTAAACCATTTAAAGAGGACCTATCAAGCCAATTATTATTAAAGTCTCCTAAAATAATAAGTTCATCAGAACAATTTAAAGAATTAATAGTAGCAAGTATTTTATTTGTTGATTCAGCGGGAGGGTTTGGGGGTCTATATATATTGGGGGGGGTGGTCACATTTCTCTCTCTGGGTCTTGGGTTTTGGGAAGGGATGACATTTTACCCCTCCCTCCAGCCTTTTTGGATATCGGCTGTCAGAATTACACACGCCATAAGCGAAACGTTTCATTTTCTCTTCTCGAGTAGACGTCTCTCTCATAGACTTCCATTCATCAAAATGGCTCGCTTGACTGAGGTCCCGAGCTTAGTAACCAATTGCTATGCTATGATTGGTCAGTTACCGTTTTGGGGGTTTGGTCACGGAAAGGTCAATTCAATCCATTAATCAAACAATTTATTATTGCATTAGCTTGCACTGACATATATTGTGATATTTAAAGGCTATATTAAAAAAATAAAATAAAATTACAGATTCCTCAAGGGCCCTTCTCCTCCTAACCTAAATTGAATTTGTTCTAAGGGCTAGACATCGGCCAGAACACCATGCTGCTTCGAAGGGCGAAATGAAATGGATGTAGTGTATTCATAACCATGTATTACAGATATAAAATCCTTGGAGTTTACATAATCTCTGGTTCTTGACAAATCCTACCTGTTTGTATTGTTTCCTCAACATATTGACTCTGACGGCCATCTTCACTAACAGTGGCAATAGTGAAGTGGTACACCTCTCCTGGCTGAAGTTTGGTCACCTCCAGACTCAACCCCTTCACCACACTACTGTGCTCCTCTTCTCCTCCCCTCCAGCTGACTTTGTATTTGTAGAGACCAGGAGCCCCATGTGGTGGAGACCAACTCAGGCTCACAGAGTCAACCTTGACTGAGGACAATTGGACTGACCCAGGTGGAGGAACTAATGGGGATGATAATTGAGGGGTTTAGGTGGAAATATAAATAACAAAATTATAGGGACATAATGAGGCATATACATTAAATTTTTTATAGAAAAGCACATTATATATTGCACATGGAAGCCAAATGTACCTTCACTGGTGGAAAACGTGTTCTGCATCCGGCTAGGTCCCTGTAAGAATCAAAAGAGGAAGATGGTTGACCTATTTGCAAGGGACAGACTAACTTTGTTATATGAAAGATAAAGTTATTTAGCTGGGACAAAATACATACTTGTTCTGCCTCTTGGTGAAGAAAGGTTGGTCACTTTTATGGTTAGTGAGAAAACAGCTTGAACAGATTTTAGTTTTATCAGTGTTGCAATAAAACTTTACCTCTTTATTATGGTTTGGACTGTGGCTCTGGAATTGAGGTGGCTGATGAACTGGGGAGTTTGGCACCTGCTTCCCATGATTCATTGCTCCTTGATTATTTGAGGCTCCCTCCTGACCCCAAGAAGCATGGAAGCTCGCTTGTTGGTGTTTATCTTTGATTGGGGCATTTGAATGGCCTTCTGCAGCAGATGAACTGTAAAATGTAGAATTGCTTAGGAATCAGTTTCTGTAAGACTCGCACAGTTTACACAGGGACTTGATATAAAGTAATATCAGTCTACACTCATATCATAAGCCTTTGGCTATCAAGCACTATGTGCTTAAGCTACTTTAAAGTGACATGCCACCATTTTGGGAAATAAATGCTCATCTTCCACCTCCCCTCGAGTTGAACAGTTGAGTTGTATCTTTCTCCAGACCATCTAGCCGTTCTCTGTGTGTGGCGTGAGGACTTTTAGCTGTAGCTTAGCATAGATCATTGAATCCCCCCCCCCCTTTGTAGAATTTGAATGTAAAATATGGGAAGGAGTTTATGTTAAGCTAGAGTTGGCAATTATTTTAGGCAAATATGAAAGTGCCATTTTAGATGTTCATAGCTCTGTGCGCCATCACTCAAAACAGTTGAAATTTGCCTTATTTTGTTCGTATGCACTCATATTATGTGTGGTCCAAATATCTAGGTGGCTTTTTGTTCTATCATCAAGTAAATGAATTTTATTTAGAGCAGATTTGCAGCTATGATAACTGTAATGGAGGGTTTTGGTGACTAACCAGATAAGCCAAACTGGTAGCCCTGCTTGAGCCTTTGTCAGACTGTGGCTGTGCTGGTGCAGTGGATATGTCGCAGACTAGCAATCACTAGACCTGGGTTCAAATTCCAATTTGCTCATCATTCATTTATGCTTTAGCCTGGCGAATGGCAAACTAAAATCACAAGTGATATTTAATCTGGAGACCTACCAATTACTGTTCTTGTAGCAGAAGCGTCATTTACGATTGTTTAGAGCCGTTTATTGGGTGCTACGAATGTCTATCATAGCGTCTGTACCAGTGATGTTCACAAGTCATTTTTTCCAAGTCCAAGTCAAGTCCCAAGTCTTTGTAGTTAAGTCCAAGTCAAGTCTCAAGTCCTTGGGAGCAATGCCAAGTCAAGTCTCGAGTCTTTCGTCCCAAGACCAAGTCAAGTCTCAAGTCAAGTCTCAAATGACTGAAATTAACTATTAACCTTTTTTGTCTTTTTTTTTGGGGGGGGGGGGCAGGGGGGGGGGGGCATGGTATGGTGCATTGTATCTTAAGAGGGCTATTTAAATTCCAAATTGTGAAGAAACATGAACGTTTTGATTAAACTTAAATATTTAGAAAACAAATACCACAGATAGGCTACATTATGCATTTCCATTCTTGAGGTCTAAAATCCTATTTTGATCAACTGCATTTTCATAGCATAGAGTCAAGTCTCGAGTCATTGAGGGCAAGTCTAAGTCCAAGTCTCAAGTCTTTGTTTGTGCGACTTAAGTGCGACTCGAGTCCAAGTCTGGGACTCGCGTGAACATCACTGATACACACAGTCACACATAACCACAAAAACACACACACACACACACACACACACACACACACACACACACACACACACAGACACACACACACACACACACAATCACATAGTCCTACATAAGCAATGCATCAAAGTCGATCACTAATGTGATCTGAAGCACATTAAGGGCATTTTAAGGAGAGCGCAACAAGCCATATTATAGAAACTTCCTATCTTAAATCCATAGGATTTAAAATTTGGTATTACAGAAACAAATCATGTAGCCTATGGGATGTTTTTTTTTTTCTTCGCCCTATATTAGTATAAGATTATTCATCATGTATTTCAATAAACTATATTATTCAAGGAAATGTACAGGCTATTATATTTATCAGCTTATTATTGTTGGTTTACAGAAAGTTTTAAATAGTTTGATCTTTTCATGACAGCCAGTTATAGGCCTAGATCTAATATAATGGATAATTACACTACTCACCTCAACATGCTTTTTACAGTCATTCAAGCCACCATGGGCAATACTGAATTCACTGTTACCAACGGTGCATCTGTCGAAATTGTCATTATTTTTTAACTCTTATCAGGAAAGGGTATTGTTTTGTATAATCAGAGGTAAAATGGGTCTTATACAGTATTTTCTTCTTTTTTTTTTTTGACACTCTTTCTCTGCCATACCGATCCTGTTGACATTACCGAGCTGAGTTAAAAGACCGCCCAAACTGAAAGCTGATTGGTTTACTCAGCCAATTAGTAAGCCAATCAGGACGCTCTATGTCTTGCATGCATCCTCCATGCATGCACACACACAGGCACCGCTTCTCTCTCTGTCCCTCTCGCTCTCTCTCACATGCGCGCATATTAAGATGCGCGATGTAGACGTAAATGTTTCACGTGCATGCCCTGGCTTACTAGCTCTAGATTCCGGGAGATATTATTCTATTTGCGGGCATCAGGGAGGCATTATCAATATCAGGATGTCTGCACAAACTAGGCAATATAACATAGCATACCATCATTAGATCCTCTAGAGGCGAAACCCAACGGTAACATTAAATACTATCGATCACAACCAAATCACGGTTAACAATCAATTAAGACATTGACTTGTGTTTGCAACCTATACATTGCAACTGCGCAAGCATGCAGTACCCCTTTATCATCAGAGAACATAATAACAGCATGCCAATAAGGCAATAACACAAAAAGAAAAGATAATCAAAAACACCCCATAACAATAAGCGCTTCCCTGCTTGTGTGTCGTTCTGAGGTGCCTGATAAAGTTGGATGTAGTTGAGCCAGCATCATTTATCCTGACACCACACTCTTTGCAAAGGGCTGTTCGCCCTGTGTGAGAAGTCTTTATATTCAAATTTTTTTTTTCTGCGAAATGATCATTGTTCACGAGTCACAAGGCTCAAGTCCGAGTCAAGTCTCGAGTCATTGAGGGCAAGTCTAAGTCCAAGTCTCAAGTCTTTGTTTGTGCGACTTAAGTGCGACTCGAGTCCAAGTCTGGGACTCGCGTGAACATCACTGGTCTGTACATAGAGCCACCATGTGACGAGCCACCATGTGATGTAAAATGCAGTAGAGGGCCATACTAGTCCCTTTTTGTTCTGTGATTGAATACCAAATGCAGGCGAGCAAATCAGCCATGGTCACCATGCTGCTTTGCAGAGTGAAATGAAATAAGCGCCCAAAGGAGCTCCCAGGCTAGGTCTGGTAGTAGACTAAACTAAGCAAGCAATAGAAAATCAAATGTCTGTAAATTTATCAATTGTTTGAAACAAAAAAGTTGAAAATACCACTCAGAAAATCTAGCAATACAGCTTGGACACTGCTGACACAGAATCTACTTCAAGACTCAGAAGACTTGGATAACATCACCTCTCTTCAAATATAAAAATTATATGCTCAGGTAATTTTTTTCTTGAGCGAAACAAGTAAGGGATAAGGGGCGATGAGGTGACTGGTTGTACAGAAATAATGGCGAGGTGAGGTTTAGAACTATGGCGATGCGCGCAGCACGGAGATGGAGTTAACCTCCGCCGAGCCATTATTTCTTTTTTTTTTTTAATCTGTTTTTATTAATGAAAAATCTAATTTACAAGCCTATAGAAAAGACAATAATTTTTCTTTTTCATTTCAAATCTACAAATCCCTGCCCACCCTCCATCCTCCACCCCTTTTAGAACTTGTGCGTCTTAGTATTGTACATGTGACGACCCTGGCGGGTCTTAGTTGGCCACGCCCCCATGTTGCGTGGTTGCTCCATTTCCTATTGCTGTCTCCTTGTTCCCTCTCCCTATTATCCAATCTGCAGCAGGTGCAGAGCCGTTGTTTAGGCCAACAGAGGAGTCGTTTAGGTCGCAGGGAGCAGTCGTTTACGCCAGGCTACAGCAGCTGAAATTTTGCATCTCCACTTTTTATTTATTATTGTAGGCTACATTCGTTATTATAAGACATAAATCAGCTCTACTGGTCTGTCTGAGTAGCCTACTATGGTAAATTATTTAATAACCAACTTAAGTGTGCATGGAAACGGTTCTTTATTTAATAAATGGTGATTTATAAATTCATAAAATTGTGGAAATAATCATCCGCATTGCGTTGGATTCGCGCGGTTTGTGAGAATTAAAATACAGTAAAACTTCAAATAATCACCGAGTCCCAAATAGACGCCTGTCTCTTTTACATGCCCGGTTTGGCTACAGGTTTGGGTTAAAGGCCGGTCTCAAATAGAGGTCTGTTTTTTTTAGGTTAGTAGGTGGTATTTAATTTTCTAAAATAGTCTACTGTTTAAGTCAGGATGGTGTTGATTGCGCACCATTCTCCCTTACAGCTGAACCATCCAGTCAATAACTTGTCCATAACTTGCGCAAACGCGAGCACAATGGCAGGTGAAGGGAACAAGAATGAGAAACTTGCAGCATGATCTCTTCCTCAGACTGTAATCAAAATTATTCTTTTCAGGAAAAGTATGACGTTTTCAGTAAGCCTATGAATAACTTTCAGTGCATTAACGGTAAGGAGAGGAGAGATAATAGCTGTGTCATTAACTTCGGGATGTTGTCCTTTCTTTCTTATTGATGTGTTTCGGGCAACAAGTTCATAGGCTCGATGGAAACATGTATTGTCACATCGTTTCGTTATTTTAAGATACCAGTAACCTAAGATATTATAGTAGGCTAATTCTAACATGATTATTTCCACAATTTTATGAATATATAAATCACCATTTATTTTCACGTAATAGGCTACAGGGCAAGTGGTTAGGCTGGAAATTATGTGATTAGGATTCCAAAAATATTCTCACAAAGCACGAACCTAACTGGCTTCTGAATAACAAGTTATTATTAATAATTATTTTCCAACGAATGTGGTGGTTTCAGATCAGTCACCCTTTCGATGACAATGAGATGCTTATTTTATAAATCACTATTTTAATTGTCACAAGCCCCCGCGAGTCCAACGCAATGCGGATGATTATTTCCACAATTTTTATGAATTTATAAATCACCATTTATTAAATAAAGAAACATTTCCACACTTAAGTTGGTTATTAAATAATTTACCATAGATATGTAGACTACTCAGACAGACCAGTAGAGCTGATTTATGTCTTATAATTACGAATGTACAATAATAATAAAAAGTGGAGATGCAAAGATTTCAGCTGCTGTAGCCTGGCCTAGACGACTGCTCCCTGTGACCTGAACAACTCCTCTGTTGGCCTAAACGACGGCAGGGTGGCCTAAATGACTCTTGCCTAAGCAAAAGGCCTAACCGACCTGCTCCCAAATAGGCCTAGGTTTTGGCAGCAAGTTGGGATGTCTGGGGACCCCCAAAACAGTGTCAATAAGGTTGTAGTAACAGTAAGAAATGTAAACTACTTTAAGGTTAAAGCATAGGCCTTCATAGGCTCATCTTGCCAACCCTTGTGTTTTAGAGGTTGTCTTGTCATGTTTTGTCCTTTGTTATTTTCTATATTGATCCATACTTTGGACTGACATTAAATTGTAAAAAGCAAGGTTGTGTATATTTTTGTGTTCAGTAATGTTCAATGTTGACAGCTAGTGTAGATCAGGGGTGGGCAACACTGTAAAGTTCTGAAGGCCACAGTCCACAGATCTTTGGCAAAGCAAGTGGATGATTGCAATTAAACACAGTTGCACCCGGGCCGTGAGTTACCCATGTATGGTGTAGAAGACCCAAATTAAAACCATAAAATGTCAAACAATGAGTTAGGAACGAATGTATGTTGTTGTTTTTTTTGCGACACAAAAAATGAGGGTTCCCCCACCTGGCAAATCCCACTTTAACCACTGCCTGAACCTGATGTCATAAAATGTAACATTGCACCTTTCTACTTCATGCTATTATCTATTTATCAAGACAAACACCCTAGATAGCACTCTGCACTTTAAGTCTCTAAACATTAGGCCATATGTTACATAAATGTAACATTGCATTTTAATTTTCTACTCCATTGTGTATCATGTGTAAAGGGGTTACGTCTTTTTTGTCTTGTGTGGGGGCGGGAGGGTGGGGAGTGGTGGTGCTTGTTATAGGCATGTTGCTAACTTAAAATTAGCAACATGCCTACAGCCTCTCTACTAACTACTGATAGCTGTAGCCAACCCGTAGCATACCTTGACTCCTTTATGCCCACTGATATATTAGAAATTTCTTCTCTCATTACTAAAGCGAAGGCGTCAACATGCCTACTTGATCCTATTCCTACTCACCTCCTCAAGGCAGCCTTTACACCGCTAGCTGAGACATTACTTGAAATTATCAATAGCTCACTCCTAGCGGGACATGTACCAACTACTTTCAAGACATCAGTCATTAAACCATTGATTAAAAAAACAAACCTTGACCCTGATGTTCTGGCTAATTACAGACCTATATCCAACCTTCCTTTTATATCCAAAATTCTAGAAAAAATTGTGTTCAAACAAATTTGTCGCTTCCTAGACGAAAACAAAATCCAGGAAGTCTTCCAATCAGGATTTAGAGCTAATCACAGCACTGAAACAGCCTTAGTTAAAGTCTTCAACGACCTCCTTCTTTCCATGGACAATGGTAATGTATCCATATTAATCTTACTTGATCTTAGTGCAGCTTTTGACACCATTGACCACGATATCCTACTACACAGACTCGAACATACGATAGGCATTAGAAATTCAGCACTAGCTTGGTTCAAATCCTACCTCACTGATCGATACCAATTTGTACATGCTCACAACGTCTCATCTTATCATGCTAAAGTTAAATATGGCGTTCCGCAAGGCTCAGTACTGGGCCCCCTACTATTCTCTCTATATATGCTACCTCTGGGTGAAATCATTAGGAAACATGGCATTGCATTTCACTCATACGCAGATGATACACAGCTTTATGTCTCTATGAAGCCTAGCGACTGTACTCCGACAACCAAACTTAATGCCTGTCTTGAAGACATTAAAGTTTGGATGTCAAAAAATTTCTTATGCTTGAACTCAGATAAAACTGAAGTTATGATGATTGCCTCTAAACAACTGAAGGACACCTCGCTTCACCATCATAGCTCACTTAGCAGTCCTACACTCTCATTTAGCTCACAAGTGAAAAATCTGGGGGTACTTATTGATCAAGACCTCTCCCTGAATAGCCATGTAAAGCACATTTCTAAAACATCATTTTTTCACCTTAGAAACATTGCTAAGGTTAGGAAGTTCCTGTCCTTTGAGGATGCTGAAAAACTTATACATGCATTTGTTACCTCCAGACTCGACTACTGCAATGCTCTTTTCTCAGGGTGCAGTAACACCTGCATTAAAAGTCTACAGCTAATCCAAAATGCAGCAGCTAGAACACTCACTAGAACTAAGAAATATGAACATATTTCTCCCATTCTAGCATCTCTACACTGGCTTCCTGTCAAAAGTCGAATTGACTTCAAAATCCTTCTCATGATGTATAAGGCACTTAATGGCTTAGCTCCTGCATATATTACAGATTTACTTGTTCCATACCATCCAGCAAGACCTCTGAGATCTCAAAATGCTGGCCTCCTTGAAAAAGTGACCATATCTAAAACTACAATTGGGGGAAGAGCTTTTGCCTATCGAGCACCTCTTCTATGGAATTCTATTCCTCCCTACATTCGCGAAGCAGACACTCTCAATACCTTTAAGTCTAGACTTAAAACCTTCCTTTTTTGACATTTCCTATAATTAGGAGTGGGCCATGGCATATCACCACTCCTCTTGGGCTTTCTTGGGAGGGCTACCTCTGCTGTTTTTCCAAGGCGGCCACTGACCACCCCCTTCTGGGTTGGTGAGATGCCATGTACCATACCTTAGTTATGCTGCGATAGCCTAGTGCTGCCACCTTCTGCACACTTGCCATCCTGTACAACCCTCTTTCTCCTCTCTCTCTCTCTCCCTCTCCTCACTCTAGCTAGATTATATGACACATATCATGAAGTGATATCCTCCTAGATTGGCCTAATCCTCTTGTTTCTGTTTCTCTTTGTTTCTCTTGCCTCCTCTGCCCCGACGCACTGGCTGAGTGATGAACCTCCCGTACCTCCCTGCCACCAACCCTACCCCACTACGGATGCTGACCAACCTCCCCGGAGCCACACACCATGACCATCCCCCCTTTTCTCTGAGGCCCGTGATGGAACTGGCCTGATGGCCCCCTGATGACCACTACTTAGATGGCGACCAACACCCAATGAACTCTGATCCCACTCCAAATACTGACTAATCCCACACACCAACTACTGACTCCATCCCTTGGCCCTGACTGTCGCACAAACTATGTGTATATCATCTCTGACTACATTCAGTACTCATACTGTTTTGTGTTAACCATGGTCAATCTATGCATCAGACTTTACGGATACTTTATTAGGCCCCAGGCAGGTAGGCTGAGTCCATGAGGCGTGGATCTGCCCAAGGTTTCTTCCTACATAACAAACTATTTACAAAGCGAGGGAGTTTTTCCTTGCCCCTGATTCTCATGGATGCTTCCCGTACTGTCTGTAAAGCGCCGCGAGACAATGTACTGTATTTGTGAGCTCTACAAATAGAATTGAATTGAATTGAATAGTGCATGCAAAGCAATGCACTATATTGTAGTGCTGTCAGTTTAACGCGTTAATATCGGCGTTAACGCAAACCCATTTTAACGCCGTCAATTTTTTTAACGTGCGATTAACGCATTTGACCCGCCATTATCAATGGAATGTGAAAAAAAATATCTCCGACATTCCAACACCTCCCGACGTTTCAGTATGTCCTGTGTTTGTATTAGGCTTGAAGTAGGCCTACTGCTTAGCCTAGGACCAAGGCTACTCATGCCTACAGTAGCCTACACACGCACTTCACACACGGCACGGGTGTCTGCACTCTGCTCTGCTGCTCCGATGTCAGTGAAAAAAAATATTTTACCAATACAATCGCTGATGTTCACGATTGTATTGATGTTGTTAATTAGCTAGAGGATTGATGTTGTCACTTAGAAATCCCTTCTCTTGAACTGAATACCCCGCAAATAGGCTAATATCAGTTTCAAAATTGCAGCGCGAGTGAGAGAGGTGAAGGTCGGAGCGCAACTGAGAGAGAGAATGTTTGTGAGCGTCATTTGATGTCAGTGAAAACAAATATTTTACCGACACAATCGTTGACGCTCACTCGCATGTTCGCATATTTAGGTTGTTAACTAGCTAGAGGATTAATGTTGTCACTTAGAAATCCCTTCTCTTGAACTGAATACCCAGCAAATAGGCTAATATCAGTTTCAAAATTGCAGCGCGAGTGAGAGAGGTGAAACAGGTTGGAGCGCAACTGAGAGAGAGAATTTGTGCAAACGAGACGCATATAGCCTACCTGATTCTGAACTTATGACCTTGTCACTAAAATGAGAGCTTCTTGCAGGACAATTGCCAATATGGCAAAATGCATTTTAAAGGTATGCTCATGCAATGTAAGTTTACTCATGCAGACCATAATGCCATATTTCCATTGAGCCTCTTTAAAATATAGGTTAGTATAATTTAAAGGGCCACCATCCAGTTTTTTTTTTTTTTTTTTTTTTTGTAAACTTGTGAACTAGCAACATAAAAACATCAACATCTCTCTGGCAGTACTTGAACATGTTAATAATTTCTGATGCTGTAACTGGGTTTTCTTTTATTTTAAATTGGTATTCACCCCCACCAATGAATGCTGATAACAGCATTAAAATGAAAATAAATAAATAAAAAATGTGACAAAAAGAAATCGAGGGACATTTAGAATAGAAAGAAATTTGCGATTAATCGTGATTAATTATGAGTTAACTACGCCAAAAATGCGATTAATCGCGATTAAATATTTTAATCGCTTGACAGCACTACTATATTGTTATTCCATTACTTCTTATTATTATAATTTTTTTTATTCCACACACTTTTCTGCGATTAATTAAGCTTCAATCGTTCAACATATCAACTTCATTGAAACACTGTTGCGTAGCTCTGCAATTGGTGAGTGTTGCTTCTACTTTCCGTTTTTGCGTGATCGGCGATAAACAAGCGAAAAAAGTCCCATTGAAATGAATGGTGGAACTTTCAGCATTCTATAGAACATTGTTGTCACCTTAGCCACTTACTGTAAACATTCCAGTGGTTCTGCTGGCAGTCGGAACTTCATTTGCATGAGAATTCTATTTCAATTAGAAACTATTATCAGCTGCATTAAATCAACTTTTTCTGCATTTTTAAACAACTTTACAATTAGCAACTTTCCATGTAACCATCAACAATAACAATTGACACAGCTGAAGGCTGCGTCCAACTTTTTCCACTACTTTAACTATTGTAACAATCTGTATTCATCCAACTATCATAGAATTCTACTTTTTTGCATCTTCTTTGCAACTTGTTGGTCTTCCTTCAGATTTTTCTTCTTTTTTTCAACAATTCTACTATCAACCTTTCATCATCATTTGCAATAGCCTCTACTGGTAGCACTGGACGCGGCCAAAGGCCGCGTCTCACAATATCTACTTTTTCTTCTACCAACTGTAAATGCAACTTTCATCCTTTGCACCAACTTCCACATTAACTCATTGACTGCCAATGACGTCTTTAGACGTCAACTGAAATACTGCCGTTCACTGCCAATGACGTCTTTAGACGTCAACTGCGTTTTTTAATGGGGAGGGCTGCAGAAAGACCTAGGGAACCTTGTCTGTAAATATCAGAATTCTCCGTCGAAAATTGTTGTTCCAAATTGATCCTGAGGGTGGCAGTGTGTCACTTTGGATGTGAGATGAGCATAGATTCATAGGTATGGCCAAGGGAGAAGTAGAGAAAGCTAATGACATGGCTAAATATGCCGCTAGCAAAGTGCAGACGTAAATCGGAGAAATTTAGGCAGTTCACACTCGATCAGAGTATGTGTCACTGCCATAGTAGTTCGAGTAGTGTTCCGATCGTGGGAGATGAAGGAGATCAACCTTGGGCAAACGGAAATAGCAGTTGTGACTTGTTTCAGTGCCCAGCTAGCTCACAGTTCCGGGTCAGGTAAGAATTTGCGAGCCAGTTGTTGATCACTGAGTTTTCGCTGTTACAGCCTGTAAATAGCGTATATTTACCTTGTTACAACAATGTCTATTTTATTACCAAAAGTCCCCTGTTACTGTTGTTTTTGTGGTCTTATCACAGGAAGACATTTTCCCGATGTTTGACGTGCTAATAGACCGAAAAAAAACGCGCATCCAAGACACTAACGTTGTCAAACAAAACGCTAATTTTCTCCCTTTTTTGATAAACAACGGGTGTGTTTGGAGAAAGTAGCTTATGTTCGCCTGCTGATTTCTAAGCAATGGAAAGGGGTAGAAACGAACTTTTTTTTTCTGGTGAAAGAAGAGAGTCTGCTCTTTCTTGTGGTAGTTTCATTGTTTATGTAGTCGTAACACATAATATTCTGTGGCTCTTTAAAAAACAGTCAAAATTCCCCAAAACCTCTGGCAGTATGGAACTCTCTATTCTGAAAACGGCTGGCAGTCAATGAGTTAATGAGCTGGCATCAATATGATTAACATAGCAACCAGCATAGCAACTAGTATATCCGTCCTACCAACGGCCTAGCAACAGCTTCCAGCACCATTGTAACGTCTTGGGAACCACTGCGACAATGATGACAAAGCACTCAGCATAGCATCCATCATTACGAACATGGCAACCAGCATAGCAACAGACATGTCCGCCCTAGCAACGGCCTAGCAACAGCTTCCAGCACCCTTGCAACGTCTCAGGAACCATTCCAACAATGATGACATGGCAATCGACATAGCAACCAACATGATCAGCATAGCAACCGCCATGTCCGCCCTAGCAACGGCCTAGCAACAGCTTCTAGCAGCCTTGCAACGTCTTATGAACCACTCCAACAATTATGACCTATGCACCCACATAGCAACCAAGATGATCAATGTCGCAACCAGCATAACGACCGCCATGTCCGCCTTAGCAACGCCCCAACAACAACCTTAAGCAACCTTGCAACTTTTTAGGAACAACCTTTACATTTATGACATATCAATCAACATTGCATCCAACATGATCAACCTAGTAACCACCATAGCAACCACCATATCCGCCTTAGCAACAGCTTAGCAACAGTTTCTAGCGCCCTTACAATGCCTTGGGAACCACTTCCACGATAATGACCTAGCAATCAACATAGCCACCAACATGATCAACATAGCAACCAGCACAGCAACCACCATGTCCGCCTTAGCAACGCCCTAGCAACAACCTTAAGCAACCTTACAACTTCTTAGGAACAACTTCCACATTGATGACGTAGCAATCAATATTGCATCCAACATGATCAACTTAGCAACCAGCACAGCAACCACCATGTCCACCTTAGCAACGCCCTAGCAACAACCTTACGCAAACTTGCAACTTCTTAGGAACAACTTCCACATTGTTGACGTAGCAATCAACATTACATCCAACATGATCAACGTAGCAACCAGCATAGCAACCACCATATCCGCCTTAGCAACACCTTCCAGCACCGTTGTAATGTCTTGGAAACCATCTTCACAATAATGACCTAGCAAACAATGTAGCAACCAACATGTTCATTGTAGCAACCAGCATGGCAACCACCATTACTTAATATCTTACTTACATAGGCTACAGTATCTTACTTAGTTACTGTACTTATCTTACTTACTTTATGCCTTAGCATCAACTTCAATGGTTTAGCAACTATAGGCCTATCATGTTTTATTTCTCTTTTCAGATGTTTGTGCACAAAAATGTCACTTTCATAAAACTTTTCTAATTTTTTTGCATGCACTATGTAATTTCCACGGAATTACAATTTCTAGTTTAATAATTGTTTTTGTCTTTGTCATGTCAAGTTGTAGTAATTGTATCAGATGTATGGCTCAGAACGGTAACACTTTACATTACAGCTCGGTAATAAGAGGGTAGTTTTGTAGTTATAACCTGGTAATTTCTGATAACAACTCATAATTACTCACATCCCTGAGTAATAACTGAATAATAACTGATAGATTACTGAGTAATTTTACGTTATTAGTAAACAACAGCCCACTATTTGTTGTGGTAATAGGTCAGAGCACTACAGAGGGTGGTGAGAACAGCAGAGAAGATCACAAGATCAGCTCTACCATCCATTCAAGACCTGTATCCATCCCGTTGTCAAAGAAGAGCCATCAACATCATCAAAGACACTACCCACCCCTCACACGCACTGTTCACCCTCCTACCTTCTGGCAAGCACTACAGCAGTATGTGCAGCAGAACAACCAGACTCAGCAACAGCTTCTTCCCACAAGCCATCAGACTGCTGAACTCACTCCAGAGAACAAGACTGTAACACCCCCCCCACACACACACACACACAACCAAGACCTAGTACCCTATGAACACTCTCCTACACAAATGTTTACAGACTTCATCTCCATGCTGCACCTAATTGCACCATGCACTTTGCCTCACTTGCACCTTGTTAACTCAGGTTTTGCACTCCAGTAACATACCTCAAGACTTCTGAAACACTGACAGTCCAGATTGTAGGCTCACATTGTCTGTTATTATGTTACTGCTATTATTATTTCCATGCCTGATATCTTTGCACTTTATGTCTTGTGAGTTGTGATGTCCTATATACATCTCAGTTGTTTGTCTTAATTTTAACTGCACATTTGGAGCTTTGAGAAATGCAATTTCAGTCTGCGTGCAATGTACTGTTGCAGTGCTTGATTGACAATAAAGTTCGCTTTGACTTTGACTTGTAACCAAATGGTAATAACAAGAAATTACTTGTATGTTAATGGTGAGATTGGATTATATAAAGTAATTAAATGGTAAAATATGTATTCATTGCTAGTAACTACCAAGTAATTACCTATGTAATTTCATCAAAATTACACAGAATCAGGGCTGTAAAATGCATTTCGGTCTGTTTCAATTTCATTACAAGGTAATTGTTACACCAAAAATGACAATGAATCAAATTACATTGGATCTTGAATGGGATCCATTTATTGTGATGGTAAGATCATGCATTGTTTTCTACAAACTAACAAGTAATTACCTGTGTCGTTTCATAAAAATTACACAGAAACAGGGCTGTAAAATACATTTTTGCCTGTTTCATTTCATTACCGTGTAATTGCTACTGTAAAAATGGCAACGGTTCAAATTACATTGGAGCTTGAATGGGTTCCATTTACTGTGATAGAAACATAATAAGACAACATGATAAAACCATGATACGCCAAACCCGCATACACAATTTTAACTAGTAAATATCTAGTTTATAGGATCATGCCAAGATAATGCTAATTAGCATAGCCAACCTATCCAAATCCACGAGCAGGAACCCCATATCTACAAACAAGCAGCTCTATCCTGAAAACTTTGTTAATATCTTCACCATTTTGGTCAGTTTGGTAGTGATTGTCATCCTCTGACTTATTTCATGTACACAGCCTACACAGCAATCTTTGTCTAGCCTAGTCATTATCTGTTTGGTGCTGGCAGGACAGAGGAAGTGGAGCTGGAAAGGGATAGGCGTCAACATAGGTGTATTGGGTCTTAAGTTCTTACTTTTTGAAACAAAACACAAAATTAGAAGTTGATCATTCACCACATTACAGTCTTGATAATCTAAACAACCTTAATCTTTTTTTTTACTGCCATAATAACTAATATCATGTATTATCAATAGTAGTATAATTTAAATGGATTTTTTATTTTGATACCCACTGCTATTTCCTTGTAGCTTACTCACTAAGGAAGTAGCTAGAAGCTAATCTTATGCCATGCCTCACACCACATGTCTGGTTAAATTATATCATTGACACCTGATAATGGGAGTGCTCAGCAAAATGTGTAGCAACTTTGGTTTGCTGAGTAATTAGTGTCCTGTGGGTACTTCTGCATGATATCTTTATGTTGAAGTGGAGTTCGATGTTTTGAGTGTTTAAATGATCAAACATGGGCTAAAGCAGCTCTCCACCCTATGCCATTTTATCTACAGTTCATTTCCGTTGAATAAATTACTGTTTAATTCTCATAATTTGTGTTGGGTTTGGCATGGTCTTGTCATATTTCCATCACAATAAAGTGACTTTTATTTGATGTATTTCAATTTTTTGAGTAGATATTACACTGTAATTAAATAGAAATAGACAATAATGTATTTTACAGCCCTGATTCCATGTAATTTCTATAAAAGTACATAGGAAATTAACACAGGATTTTACCATTTCATTACAATATTTTCATCATAACTAGAAAGTAATTCCTCATTATTAGCATTTTGTTATTGCCTTATTACCATCCAAAAAACAGTGTGTATTGTTTAGAAATAACATGGAAATTATTCAGTAATTATTCCGTTATAAGTCAGTAACATGAGTAATTATGACTTTTTACCATGAAATTACCAACGTATTACCACAAAATGACCCTATTATTACCGAGCTGTAATGTAAAGTGTTACCCCGCAGGACAAATGTCCGTAAGGGCAAATATATATATCTATATATAGATAGATAGATAGATAGATAGATAGATATAGTTGCTATGGAGATGGCGCTGTTCACTTATTTTCACCCTTTTTCCGCTGTTGTCGGTTTTTATTTTTGCTTGTGGAGTGACATTACCTCTTAAGGCTTTTTTTTTGTTGTTTGTTTCATTTAGACATTTTGGACTGTGGCTGTCTTGTATGCGTCTGCTCCGATATTCAAATAATGCAGCGCTTCTAAACACCTGTTTGCGTGAGGAGAGAGGGCTAACAAGCGCTCGTATTCAGCTGATGGTGCTGTAGCCTACGTGTAGCCGGCAGAGAAGGACTAGGACATGAGGGTGAGATGCGGCAGTGGCCAGAAAAAGCTGGACCAACATCGTTTCAGCAGCCAGATGGCTAGGACTACACCCCAAGTGCCGCTGCCCCCTGATTGTCTCCGATGTCGAGCTGGATCACCTTGCGCTGGCGGGTCGAAAATGTCATCTACGGCCGCCTGATGACTGATCGCTCAACTAGCCTACAACAAGATCTAGGCTACATCGGAGGCTGCCGTTGTCCCCATCTCTGCTGAGAGAGATCTCCCACCAGCCTACACCTCTTGCCCCTCTCCTCCATCCTGTGATCATCAAAGGCGGATCTTGATAAGCCTATGATCCTGATGAACTTTATGTAGCGTATGTCTTCTCCACAATATTAATATTATTTTATTAGCTTCTTTTTTTTTTGCTTTATTTTATTTTATTTTGCTTATCTATTCCTGTATCCTAATCTATCTTTTTCTATGCCATTTCACTACTAGCCTGCAATAGCAGACTATGTATGCAGGGGCGTCAGCAGCTTTTGTAATGTGGGGGGACCAAATGGCGGGGGGTCTGGGTGTCCTCCCCCAGAAAATTTTTAATATATTAGATGCAATTTCCTGCCTTCTGGTGTATTTTTAATAGAAAATTTTGCCAACAAAAATCAACACTTTTCACAATTATTTGCCTGCATGTTGAGCCTGCCTTTGACTCTCATTGAGATGGATTGACTATTGGTCATTTTCCCTATCAACAATAGCATATTTTCTTTTTTCTTTAATTGTTTTATTTCAACTAGTGGTCTTGTCATCATTTCAATTTTAAAAACTACATTTGTCTGAAAACACCATTTTAAGACAATAGCCTACTGAACCTAAAATAGCCTAGCCTACTAGACAAAAAAGTTTTGGATGCCATGGTTTTATACTTGAAACTCAAGCAATAAACTTGTTTTATGTCAATATTTAATCTATATTGGTATACACACCAGAAATAGTCTAGGCCTGATTCACTCACTATGTTTGCTATTTCAAGCAGTGAATCAATAATAGGCTTAACTTAGGCTATAGCCTATGAAAACTCATTCTTGACAAGGAGCTGTGTTTGAATTAGCCTAAAGTCGTTAAAATCACATTAAGATAGCTTGATACATATCCTAAACTTGACTAGATCAGGGGTCTCAAACACAAATGAGCTGGGGGGCCACTACGGTCAACATTATCTGACTGGAGGGCCATGTCAGGGGTCAATGGTATTCTTTTTATTTATTTATGTTTATTTAGGCCTAACAGGGACCTGCACATTTCCTTTAAAATTATTTAGCGTGTTTTTTAATCTAAAGATGTGATAGGCTTATTCAATATTAGGCCTAGGCCTTTATCTCATCATTGAATGCCTAGCATACTATAACAAATATCTTTTCACTTTTCAATATAGGAGATTGTCTGGAATATGGTGATATAAGAATCATGATAAAGGTATTCTATAAGACTTTGTAATTTGCAACAATAAAGCCTACTGTATGTGCTGACAATATTTCATTAATTATTATTAATTAATGTTATGAATATTAATCTATTACTATTTTGGATCTTGAAACAACATTTCTAGCACATGTCCTGACAAACAGTAAGTTAAATGTTAGTCCTGACGAACAGGGAGCTAAAAACAACTTTCACTATGAAAAGGATTCATCTATTTTAGGATGACAGCATTGAAGACAATGCAGAAATGTTATAGATTTCAACATCGGATTACTCGGGAACCGCTAATCACAAAGACGATTGCTATGCATCATTGTAATCTGTAGGATCTGTTGTTTCTTTTGATATGTGTTTTGCCATAGTTAATTTAAGAACCCGTGAGATATCACACAGAGAACAATGTATGACATAGACGCAGAACTGTATTGGTGACCATAATTTTGACATAAATTCATTGCTAATTATCTCGTAATGCGTTCATCACAGAAACTAAATAGTAGCACTGTTGGAAAGGCCAGTTCATGTAGATTGCAATGATGGTCTTATAATTTCAGTACAATTAAAAATCAGCTAGTGGCATGGTAGAGAAGAATGGGTGTGCCAGTCGGGAGTGGAATGGACAGACGATTGCATGCAGGGAGGTGTTGTTGATCATGCAAATCGTGAGGGCTTTGAAGTGGAATGGATTCGCGATAGATTAGAAACTCTGCTGGATAATTTTGTCATCAAATCTGGGTGGGTCCAAACGTAAAATTTTGAAATCTGAGGGGGTCCCGTCCCACTCACATTCTATTACGGCGACGCCCTTGTATGTATGTGACAAATAAACTTAAAATTATATTTCCATAATATCAGAAATCGTTTTGTAAACCCCTGACCAAAATTGATCCAAACTTGGGCATGACCAAAACACATGAGTCAATGTTGCCGGAGCACTATGACATCTACTACGACATTCAACTACAATATGCCAGAAAATATTTTAGCTAATTTAGCTCTAGAGAAATGCATCCTGTGTACAACTTTGAATTGGATTAAACTTAAACGCGCACAAGATGTACTCCCATTGACCCTATGTATGGCTTCCTCCCGTGTGTCCAAAAGGCAAGGCAGGGCGCTTTGTGTCACGTCTGTCGGCGCTGGACGCCGTAACTATAGGAGGCGATAGCGCCTTCATGGGGTGTGCGATCGCCTGTGATCGCACTTCTGCCTCTTCCTCGATCTCAGGTGTTTTGATGCCACTAAGCTAGTTTGTTAGCAGCTATTTAAAGCATCCCCTGTCTTCGCTTCGTGCTCCGACATGAGTTAACGTGAGTACGTTCTGGTTTGAACTCGTTTGTTTTCTCTTTGCTCTCAGTACTGCTCGTTACTCTCTCTCGTGCCTTCTTTGCTCTTTGTATTTCCCGCTGGGCTGGGATCGTTATGCTCCGCGTTTGAAGAGGACTAAGCGGACTCGTTAATTCTCGTGGACTGAGTTGAGTTACTAACGTAACCTGCGCTGCCTTAAGACTGTGCTCGATCGTGGCTTCCCTTGAACTAAACTTTTGTGTGTTTTACCCTTCTGGACTTCTGCCTTTCGTAGCCTATGTGATGTCATTGAATGTGGTATTATTTCTGAACGTATACTCTCTCCTGTTTGAATGCTATTGTATGCACTGAGTTTATGCTTGATTACTGTGTGATATATGTTGGACTGAACTGCTCTGGCTGAACTAAGTTAGGCTTTATTATTGTGTGAAGCCATTTTTGACTGAACTGCATTTATGTTTCCTGTTTCTACTGTGAAGCCCTTTTTGGTTTAATTTATATTAGGCTACTTAGCCTGCTGTGAAGCGTGTTTGGGTTTGAGCTGACTTGCCCCTGCTAGTCTTGCCGTTGTACGGCTTTCTTTGTCTTTAAGTTGTGTTAAGTCTGCGTTCTTCTGTTCCTTGTGTTTTCAAGTTCTCTCAAGTAAATCGCAAGTTTATTTCAAGTTAATCTCGAGTCTCTTTGCCTGCAACTGGGTTTCAAAAAAACATTTCCTGAGAAGATCGTGACCGCTTTGTAGCACCGTGCTTCGTAGCAACAGTATGGGGAGAGTGCTCGTCAGACAGTGATCTTTACATTTGGACAGCCGAGCTAGGTAGCACCGTAGCGTACATTAGTGTTGACGTATGAGCCATCAAGCCAACAGTGTGAGCTAACAAGCTAACATTAGCGCTTATGGTACTAACGTGCATTATAGCGAGGGAAAGGGTTAAATGATGCCATGTGAAATACACAAATAACAAGATAAACATTTTCGATAGTAAAACTTGAACATTGTTTGTGTATTTTATTATATTATAAACTCGTAATTGTAGAATATGGTAGAGCAGAAAGCATGCATCGCATGTATCCTTCAAATCCTTCAGAGCACACTTGAGTTTTGGACAGTCTAGTTTGACGTAACGTCTGGCAAATGCGCTCTACGTAGCACGGGTACTAGGCTTTTTGACACACACTGACTATCTGGTATGGCTTCTCCAAATTCAACCTCCCATTTTTCCGTGCCATTATTTCTGTAGAACCGGTCACCGCCGTTATCCCGTGTAATACCGTTTCAATTTATCTCTCGTATATTTAAAGAAGCGTACAGAACGTAATAGAAACATGCAACACCAATTTAAAAGAAGTTAACTTGTTCGGTTTTGGTACTATTTTCAGTTGAAACTAGATCTACAAGGCTGCTTAACGTTTGTAAACGGTATCCCATACAAATTCTAATTAATAATGCAGTGGGATTCATCAATTTAACGGCATCCCGCACACATGCCAGCAAATCATAGCTGAGGTGGCATGGTGTTGGCACCGCTGATGGACACGGCTTGAACAAACCAGTTCATCTCGCTTGATTAGGCATCCCCAACACCTGTGGGTGCACCATGCACCACGCCCGGTTGTCTACAATTTTGATTTTAAAACTATCAGCGCATATAGTTGTAATGAAATTCATGTTGTAGAAGACAAGTCCCGGTGAGTAGACGTTGGAGAATTTTAGTGCGCATGTTTTAATTTTATAGTTAGGATACTGTTGTTTGTACGGGATACTGTTCGATGGGTGGCACCCAGATTGTCCGCAACACGTTGAAATCACGTTACTGTTGTTATAGTTACCATTCTAAGAGGCATTCATATGGAACGGTGATTAGTTATTAGATTAGTTATTTTTGGAAGAGAATAATGGCCACCCATCAGCCAATCAGAGAAGAGAATCGCGTTCTGAAGGGAGATAATAGGCATAGAATCCTTTAGGCTAAAAGAATAAGGTTTTAGCAAAAGCTACTTTCACCTTTACTGCTTACTGTCACTGCAACTGATGACTCACACTTGCATCCGGTGAGTTATTGTTGATGATGAAAACACGGAGTGGATTCTCAGCGGTATATGAAATCGCTATTCAATCAACTGCAATGGATTCTTTTGCGATGCAACAGACAACATTGAGAATAATTAACGCTGTTAATATACAGTATTTATTAAGTAATAATTATCAATAATTTAGCAATAATAATTAAGTAATTATTTAGCAAGTATAAATTAATAAACTACATATTGTATCTTAAGATTTTATCTTTATTTCAGTGAGTCACATGGATTTCACTGGGTCTGTGGCATTCTGGATGTGTAGGCTATCAATGGGTGATGTATGTCCTAATTAGGATGAGATGATTTACTACACGGTTACTATACGGTTGGAATAAATCTGTGGCAGGACTTCCACTTTGTGAACCCATGATGCCATGACCTCTGGCAACCAGAAGCGTTAGAAAGACAAGATCTGATTCAGCTGTATCACCATACCTCTTATGCAAGTCTTCTTTAGCATTCTGGGTTACTGGGGATTCATACATCTTCTTGAGTGAAGAAACTCGCCCGGCTTTCCATTGCTCATCTGAAGAGCTCATCTTGCTGAATCTCTTGTAGCTTGAGAAACTCAGCTTTGAGATGTCCCTTCTAGCTCGCTCTTGCTCTCAGATCTGGCATTTCACATGACAGAGAGACCAGCAAATTGTTAAAAAGTTCACTTTAATAACTTTCTGACAAGTGACCATCACTTGATGGGAGGCTACATTTATTTCTTCCCTCTTCTACATTGATATATCTTTTCTAAAATGCTCAGGCAATTTCCAAAACTCACACACAAATCACAAAACCTTCCAAGCCAGCAAAAATGCTTTCCTTTACCTTTCAAACTTCCACAGTAACAATAAGAAAACAAATTACCACAGAGTAAATAGTAAAGATAGATAGACAGAAAACATAGTAAACACTTATTACAGATTGTTTATACTTTAACTTATCAATTCCCAATAACTCAAGAAATCACTTTGTTGTTCTGGTGAGAATTGATGGTATGACCAACAATGTAGTAAATAACTTTGATAACGTTCACTGAGACGGTCATTATCAAGGAAATATTTCCCTAGGGGAAACTAAGGATGGAGATGAACAGTTCAGATTGTCAGGTTGTAAAATGTAATTCCATTTTATATACCGTATTGTGTTCCAATATTGCTTGCAGGCTCACTAATATGAAAGGTCAAAGTTGTAAGAGGCAGCCAAATGACTTTACAGTGTAAAATGATTAGTATTTTGCATTCGTACTAAAATTAACAAATTAAAATAGTCCCATCAACAACAAAAGAGCTAAAATACTTTGCATTGGCGTTTCTAAGTGTTAAAGTCAGGAGGTCTCACCTGTATCAGATGTGTCTGTCTGTCTGTCTGTCTGTGTGTCTCTCCACCCTCTGACACAGCAGCAAAGGAGGAGTGCTCTTATATACTGTATAGCCCTCCTCCTTTGCTGCTGTGTCAAAGCTACAGAATGCAAAGCCACCAGCCTACCAGAAACCATGTGACTCCTTATCACAGAGTAGTTTCTGGGAAGCTGGCGGCTTTGCATTCTGTAGCTTTTTTGAATGATAATGAAAAAATAATAACATTTTAAAAAATAGGCCTATTTCACAAGTTCCAAGTTCGGCATTCTATTTGGCCTCTGTCATAGATCTGGCCTAGAACATCATTGTTCCTCGGACATTACAACGGTGCTGGAAGCTGTTGCTAGGCAGTTGCTAGGGCGGATATGGAGGTAGCTATGCTGGTTGCCATGTTGATCATGTTGGGTGCTAAGTTGAGTGCTTGATCATCATTGTGGGGCTTGTTAAAAAGGCTTCAGAAGCGTCGGGGAACATGGAGACTCGAATCATGTCTAGTCACAAGCTGACTAGACACAAAGACTACCTTTTATACACCACCCACAGGTTCCACTTATCATTCATTTGTCAAACAACTTGCATACCCCTAGTGGTCTGGTCTCTTTCCATACCACTGGTGGACTGGTTTGTCCGATAAACTTTGACCGGAGCTGCACTAAGATCTATTAACCCTCTGTGTGGCTCTCCTATTTCCTGTCATCATATTCCTAATACTCACTGGTCCGCTTCATTGTTAGGTTTCTTTTCTCAAGCCAACAACTTACATCACATTGCTATTCCCTTGTGCTGATCTTAACCAGGATAATTCGTTTTTTGTTTTTTTTTAATCTATAAAAACGGTGCCTTTGAACCTGTTCTAAAAAGATGCCTGTGACCATTTTTGGAAAATTCTAACTATAATACCATCAAAACTGTTAAGAGACTCAACCTCAGGCTTTCGTATGCAAAAACTGTCACATTTGTAAAAAAATCCTGATGCCTGAAACAAGGGTTTGCTTTGAAAGGGTTTAGGAGCCTTTAGGAAATGTGTTGGCTTTAAACCCATTGCCTTCCATCTAAAATTGCACAATAATAGACCTTTAATGGTAGCTGGGTCACAATGGGGCATCATATTGAAAATGAAACAAAGATTTGACATAAGTATTATTGACCAATAAAAATATATGTTAGAGGTAATCAGTTACTGATCAAGTACTGTATTGCCTTCCGCCTAAAATTGCACAACAATAGACACGGCAGCTGAGTCACAATGGGGGCATTATATTGAAACTGAAACCAGTTGAAGTCTGTGGGCAGATATGAACATTGTAAATTTATTATTAACTAACAAAATGATAAGGGTGAAAAGACATTTAGGTGAATGGTTAACCAAAAGGTCTTGCTAAGACCTGGACTCTGACCTGGAAATCTTTACGTCACTAGCAAACATGAAGTACACTCCCAGACTAACATGAGCTGTAGCCTACATGTAAGCATAGCGTGGCCTTTCATCCGGATTTTGTAGCTATTGACAATGGATTTTTCCAGCATTCTGTCTCAACCAAAAAATTATTTCTGCTTGTCCGGATTACTGCCACTTGCTTTAAGCAATTGCAGACATTGTTTATGAAAAGCTGTATTGAAATTGTAATTGATTATCACAGTTACAATTATGTGCCTACTTTAACACTGCTGCGGATGTAAATGTGTGTGTTTTGTAGTTTACAATTATTCTTGTGATTTTGTAATTACACAAAGATGTTTTCATAACACCATAAAACCATTTATTTTATATTGGGCTTACATGGCGCTTCCAGTCCCTCCCTCTACCCCCCTCTAGGATTTCAATTCAATTCAACTCAATTTAATTTGTATTATGAGTGCACATACAGTACATTGGCCCTGTCCCTTTTCTGCCACTTCCACTTTTTGGCCCTCACACTCAGTTTTGAGCGTTCATGTGTAAGTGTAGTATGTCCCAATACTTTCTATATAGCAAGGTGATACATTAGAAGGCCAAGGAGCCTATAGCCTGACTACACCACTCCTGAAGCCTAATGCCCCAGAGAGTCTTTAAGAGATTATAACAACTAAGATCCTACAGTACCTAAGAAACACAAGGAAAAGTTTTATTAAATCAAAAGACACTGTGTATGTCAAATGCATGAATCACCCTATCAAACGTGGGAAAGTCCTGTCTAGGGTTGCAAAGGGGTACATTTCTGGAAACTTTCCCTGGAAACTTTGGTCCGTGAACTTTCAGAATTTGTCTGAATTTAAAGCGGAAAGGTGCATATGAGTTCCTGCATGGTTTTCCAGGCATCTCCCCTTGATTTGCTGGCTGTCTGACCCCTGAATACACTGTGAAAAAAATCTGGTCTCGGGAGACAACACAGAGGTTGCAATCGTCAAACAAACAAAACATAATAATAACAATAACATAGCAGTGTTATAACACACAAACAAACAAAATATAACAACCCAAATTCTAGCAAATCACTGAGAAGATTGGTTTGGAGTCACAAACTTACTTCCATCCTTCCCACAAAAGTCTTTAGGTGGAACCTGGTTTGTTGTATTTTGCTTATCCCAATAAAAACACTGTCTGAAAATTTCATCCAAATCCATGCAGTTCTTTTCAAGTTGTGTTGTACACAGACAGACAGACACCAACGAGTCAAAGCTTGAGAGTGCGTTTACTTTCTTTAACTCTCTTTATTTTTGCAATTATCCATTATCATTTAGCCTGGCGATGCCATCCAACATACCTCCGCTTAACATTTTATCTGCATACGCAGTCTGGTCCAAGCCCCCCTTGCTGCCTTTCCCTTGGTTACTCTACGGTTTAGCCAATCAGCACACAGTTTAGAGCGATGTCTCAAATTTTTTGTAGTCCTACAGGACAGGAACGTGTTGTTATTCCCCCCCCCCCCCACTTTCGAATTACATTCACAAAATTGGTACATGACATTAGCATCCATGATCTTGAGGATTTATTGCCACTACAATGTCAAAATAGATCAGAACTTGCCAGAGATCTGTTAATACTGAAAGCGAAAGTTGTAGGCGTGAGAGCCAGGCGAGAGAATACGTCATATCCAAACAGAAACCTATTTCAATTGCGTTGGGCCAGACTGTATGACATAGTCAACAGTCGCTTTCGCCCAGGCTAATTATCATTGCCCTCAGCAATGTTGTGGGACCCCAGCCACCTTACCCTGTGACATATGTAATGAGGAAAATCTAAACAGGTGGTTTAAGCACGCAGCTAAACAGTTACTAACAGTGTAAATTGTCTATTGTAACAATTGAGGCTTTTTATCAAACTTACAGTGTGTGGTAGAGGCAGTATAGACCCAAGAAACACATTCAAAAACCATAAAAAGTGATTTTTCATAACATGGGATCTTTATACGTTTGTGATGAGTGGTAAACTCCTAAAAGAGAAATCATCCAGATAGGGAGCGCTGACACAATTGAAGGCCCCTCCAATTAACTCAGAGATCAGAGAAAACACCCTCTGGAAAAACTGGGGATTATCAAAATTTGGCCCGGATGTTTACAAGAGTCACTGATGAAGAGTGAATTTCCCCAATCGCTATAATGAAACAATTGATTGTTTGATAAAAGTGTTAACCTAAGCATTCATAAAGTTCCATTCTTAAAGTTAAATCACATTTTTACTTCCGCCAAGGAGGTTACGTTTTTGCAGGCGTGTGTGTGTGTCTGGGTTGTTTGACTCTTAACTACATTTTTAATGACATGTCCAAGACGGGCGCATTTCAGCCAATGCCGTCCTCAGCGTCTTACCGAGGAAGGAACAAGCTGTTCCTTAAAACAGGTAATGTGACGTCACCTAATTGCCAAGCGGTCATTAATTACATGGCTAGGTAGAAAAATGAACACCATAATAACCATACTTAAATAAAGACGGCATTGGCCCAAACGCGTCCGTCTTGGACAGGTCATTAAAAATGTAGTTACAAGTCAAAGCTTGAGAGTGCTTATTTACTTTCTTTAACATTCAGTATTCCTTTGTTTTACGCACCCAAACCCTTTTTCTTTGCTAATTGAGTTGAGCGCACCTTTCTCCCTCACCTAAAAATAAAGAGAGACAAGTTGGCAGCCACTTTGCAGCTGAGAACAATGGTAATGATGAATTGATTCATTAGGGGTGACCCGTCAGGCTACAGGAGAAATCCTTAATGCGTTGGCTGCAGATGTCTAGTTACCTGGGGCACACCCCCATGAGAAACAGCCTGCTCTGAACATTAGAGCAAAAAAAAAGTTAGCTTTAAAAAGCATAATATAACCCCCTATATCTGGACAGGGAGTTGTTGGGCGGACTTAGCGTTGTTTAAATCGCTTGTTAGTTGCTAGTCGCGCTGATTAGTTTTAGCAGTTTTACCCGGGGGTCTATCACTGATCTCCAGACTATACATTCAAGTTATAGTCTGGCGTGTCAGGCTACCATTACACCACAATTGCAAACTATTAATTAAAATCACTAACACAAAAATCTTGAATGAAAAAATTGAGCACGAATGTCATGTTGTGTGGCCTTTATCCCTGTGTTTACATAAGTCAATAAATTTTGTGAGTGGGAGAGAGATAAGATGACAGGCAGTGTTGGGGAGTAACGAGTTACATGTAACGGAATTACGTAATTTAATTACAAAATAAAAGTAACAGTAATCAATTACAGTTACTTTGAAAAAATGTGTAATTGAATTACAGTTACTTCAAGAAATATTCAGAATTACAATTTTAGTTACATGATCCCAACATCATCTGCAGAAGCATTGGCTAAGTGTGCTTCATGTAAATACAACATCCTCTATTTACAACTAAATGTACTTCTGATGATTCTGTAGTCTTTATTCATGAGGCTGGCATGAAGCGCTGGGGGAACATGTAGACTCAAATCATGTCTATTCACAAGCCCCTCGTCTTAGACACAAAGATTACTTTTTATACCCCACCCACAGGTTCCACTTATCATTCATTGTCAAACAACTTGCATAGCCTAGTGGTCTTTTTCCATGCCACTGGTGGACTGGTTTGTCCGATGGACTTTGACCTAGGCTGCATAGAATCCATTAACTTATCAAATCAAATTTTATTTGTCACATACAATTATACATAGTAAAAACTGTAGTGAAATGCTTGGTCCACTGACTCCAATGACTGTGTGCTTCAATGTAAAAACAAAACAATAATAATAATAATAATAATAATAATAATAATAATAATAATAATAATAATAATAATAATAAATACGAAAAAATAAATAAATTTAAGTATATACAAGAATTGCTGTTAGGCTATGCTTTGTGATCCTCATTCAAAGTCCGAATGGCTTGAGGATAGAAACTTTTCCTCAATCTGTTTGGATGGCTGGAGTCCTTTATTATCTTGTCCGCTCTGGACCTACATCTTCTGGCATAGATGGTATCAATGTTAGGTAGTGTAGTCCTTATGGAGCGTTCTGCTGATCTCACCACCATTTGTAGAGCTTTACTATCTTGCTGTGTGCTGTTTCCATAGAGTATGACGGTGAATTTAAACCGTATGCGGACGTCTGGTTCCCTGAAGTGACTCCCCTTTAATTTTGCCATAGGCGTTTCGAAAGGCCCACTTCAAATAGGGTTCTAGTTGTCCACTGTGTCTAACCAGCTACGGGGTACATGATAAGCATCTAATCTTTCGTGTCGAGTGAGAAAACAAACGAAAATACCAAAAAAAAAAACATAGGACTCGCTGTTGTGTCCCTTTTGTTACCCCTCAGTGCAAAAAATACACTACCCACAAGCCACTACTTACCCTATTCCAGCCGACGATTTCCTTTAACGGCTTTTAATATCTGCCCAGGTCAATGATAGCCACGCGCTCGTGCTCTGTCATCTAATTCTAGTATTTTTGTCAATACCTGCTCTTTTGTAAATAATTTTGCATCAGATGCCAAATGACCATACACAGATCTTTATTCAACGTTATTTAAGTGTACCATTCGCTTGACGTTACTGTTAGCCTTGTTGGTAAGGTGTAGTCGTTAGCAATTTCCTCCAGGTCAAGCCTGGTAACGTTACATTAGCAAGGTACGTTAGCCAGTTAGCTATAATGAAACAATTGATTGTTTGATTAAAGGTGTTAATCTAAGCATTCATAATGTTCCATTCTTAAAGTTAAATCACATTTTTACTTCCGCCAAGGAGGTTATGTTTTTGTAAGCATGTGTGTGTGTCTGGGTTGTTTGACTCTTAACTACATTTTTAATGACATGTCCAAGACGGATGCGTTTCGGCTTACCGAGGAAGGAACAAGCTGTTCCTTACAACAGGTAATCCCAGCAAACACGGAACGTTATGGGAACCTTAACTAACGTTCCCTCCTGGTTCTCCTATGGTTATTTTAAGAATGTTATCATATTTTGGTTCGGAGAACGTTAAAACGCTAACGTTACAGTGTGGTAACTTTGTGACCGTCCGAAAACATTCCCTCGTGGTTATTTTTTTTAAAAAATTGTATTTAAATTACAATTGGATATATATTATGTGTAAATTATCATTAAACAACTTGATTTTGACTGTTTATGATAATATATTTAGGCTATGTTAATTTTATGCCTCACAATTAGTGATGTATCAGAGGTAACTTTTTTTTCTTTTCTTTGTAATGTAAATAATGTCGTGGTCCAGCGGTAATGCACCTGCCTGCGGCGCGGGAGACCGGGATTCGATTCCTGGTCAATGCGTTTATTATTATTGTGTTTATTATTAATATTTTTCTCACAAAATGTCACGTTAGGATAACGTTGCGGGAACGTTCGCCTAACCAGAAATGCAAACCAACAGCTAACGTTCTAGTTCTGTTTAAAAAACTTTCCTGGTGCCCCTTCAGACAACCAAAGCTTCTTTCAGGGAACGTTCTCATACCCGACAGAAAACCTTCCCAGAACGTTCCTGGAACCAAAAAATGTTACTGGGGATGTGACGTCATCTAATTGCCAAGCAGTCATTGATTACATGGCTAGGTAGAAAAATGAACACCATAATAACCATACTTAAATAAAGACGGCATTGGCCGAAACGCGTCCGTCTTGGACATGTCATTAAAAATGTAGTTAAGAGTCAAAGCTTGAGAGTGCGTTTACTTTCTTTAACATTCAGTATTCCTTTGTTTTACGCACCCAAACCCTTTTTCTACGCTAATTGAGTTGAGCGCACCTTTCTCCCTCACCTAAAAATAAAGAGAGACAAGTTGGCAGCCACTTTGCAGCTGAGAACAATGGTAATGATGAATTGATTGATTAGGGGTGACCTGTCAGGCTACAGGAGAAATCCTTAATGTGTTGGCTGCAGATGTCAAGTTACCTGGGGCACACCCCCATGAGAAACAGCCTGTTCTGAACATTAGAGCTAAAAAAGTTAGCATTAAAAAAGCATAATATGACCCTTTATGACCACCTAAGGTAGGGTCCATGATGTTTTCCTGGAGCACTTTTTACTGCTTTGCTTAAAATCTCCATTACACCACAATTGCAAACAATTCATTAAAATCACTAACACAAACTTTGTAATAGGACTAGATGTTTAAGTCCCTCCATGTTCATACTAGGTAAACGGTGAAGTGGGATTTGATCCTGATGTCCATGTGGGTCCGCCAGTGTGACACATCATCAGTTGTGTGCCCTGGCGTCCTTGGGTGTTTCAGGCATTTCCTCACAAGACACCCTCTGCCAGGGTTGGCCCACCACAGGCTGATCAGACCTGGGTGTGTGTCGCACCGTGGCACCACATGGTCATCTGGCAGCCCATGTAGTGTCCCTTCGCTTGAGCCACAGCCAGTGACTGCTTTGCTCAGCTGCCGCAGACAGTTCCTTTATTGTCCTCCGTTGGGACTGCCCTCTGATGCCAACTTCCTTCAGAAGCCCTATTGTACTTCTGGCCACAAAGCCTCTGCAGCCCACCTCCACAGGCCACACCTTCACATTCCAGCCCCGCCCCTCTGCTTCCGCTGCCAAGTTGGAATACCGCAGTCTCTTCCTCTCATATGCCTCTCCGATCGCTTCCTCCCATGGGACGGTGAGCTCCACGATGAAGACACGCTGGCAGGAATTAGACCATAGAACCAGATCCGGGCGCAAATTTGAAACAGCAATTTTGGGGTGGGAAGCTGAGCCTCTGACTGAGGTCCACCCGCATTTCCCAGTCCCGGGCTGTGGTGAGTGGGCCTGTCTCCGGAGGAGCTGGATTGGTCCCCCTTTTCTCCCCTTCCCGGACAAAGGGTGTCTTCCATGGGACAGCAGGCTGGGAATTTGGAGGTATGGCATTAGTGGATACTCTTTTCTCCTCAAGTTTGGCAGCCAAGCACTTCAGCACCTGATTGTGGCGCCAGGTGTACCTTCCTTGAGTCAGGCTGGCCTTACAACCCACCAGGATATGCTTGAGGCTTGCAGGGACCGCACACAGGGGACAGGCTGGTTCTTCTCCATACCAGAGGTGTAAGTTGGTTGGAGATGGCAGGACATCGTATGTGGCCCTGACGATGAAACTAAGCCTGTTAGCCTCCATACTCCACAGATCGCTCCATGTCATCCTCCTCCTCTCAACACCCTCCCACATCATCCAGCGCCCTTGCCGCGCTTGGGAGACTGCTTTTGCGCACCTAGCCGCTTCCTCCTGAGCCCGCACCTCTTCCACTACCAGGAGCCGCTGTTCTTGTGGACCAGCCTTTCGCCATGTGGGTGTTGTTGCTTGCACGCCAAGCCCACTCCTGCCGTGCTGTACATGCCCCACTATGTCCCGGTGCCTGAGGGCGGCCTTTGCCACTGCAACTGCTGCTGATGGTTTCCATTTCCTTCCCGTTGCTAGTGTTGGCGCCACACCTCTGACAAATGGGTCCCGAGATTCGGTGAGGGTCATTTCCAGCCTTGCTTTGACGCACTTATACTCCTCCACTAGGCTTGAGACTGGGAGGGAGAGGGCTCCATTGCCATACAGGCCTATGCTGCTTAGGCATTTGGGCAGTCCAAGCCACTTCCTCACCTGCGCATTCACCAGCCTCTCCAGCTGGTTGGCATGGGATAAAGTGACTTCATAGATGGAGATTGGCCACATGAGACGGGGTAGCAGTCCGAACTGAAAGCACCACAGTTTCAGCTTTCCAGGGAGAGCAGTGCTGTTAATCTGCTTGAGGCCACTGATGGTATCCTGCTTGAGTTGCTCCACCTGCTTCGAGTCTTTGAGCTCTGCAATGTACCAGCGGCCAAGACTTTTGACAGGCTTCTCCAGAACTGTTGGTATTGGCTCGTTGTTAACGTGGAACCTCTCATTAGCAAGCTGGCCTTTGACAATAGAGATGCTGCGGGATTTGCTGGGTTTGATCGCCATCCGTGCCCCTTGAATGTTTGTCTGGAGTTTATCCAGTAGGCGTTTGGTGCATGCAGGTGTTGTTGTTATTGTTGTCATGTCATCCATGTAAGCTCGGATTGGAGGAAGACGCAGCCCGTTCTTCAACCGCTCGCCTCCAACCACCCATCGCGATGCTCGGATGATGAGCTCCATTGCCATGGTTAACCAGTGGGGAAATAGTACAGCCCGCCATAGTGCCAACCTCAAGGTGCTGCCAGGCAGTTGTGCTAGCCTGCGCTGTTACACAAAACTGAAGGTCCTGAAAGTAGGCTTTGACCAGCCTTGTGATGGCCTCTGGGACTTGAAAGAAGTTGAACGCTGTCCACAACATCTCATGCGGCACAGATCCAAAGGCATTGGCGAGATCTAAGAAGACCACGTGCAAGTCTTTCTTCTCCTTCCTCGCCGTCTGTATCTGGTGCCAGATGACATTTGTGTGTTCTAAGCAGCCTGAAAAACCACTTATCCCTGCTTTCTGCACTGAGGTGTCCACAAAGCTGTTTTTCTGCAGGAAAGCTGAGAGTCTCTGAGCAATAACACTGAAGAATATCTTTCCCTCCACATTCAGAAGACTGATCTGGCGGAATTGATCGATGGTAGAAGAATTCTTCTCTTTGGGAATCAGGATCCCTCCCGCCCTTCGCCATGCCTTTGGTCTGATTCCTTTTTCCCATGCCACTCTCATTAGCTTCCAGAGGTACCTCAAGACTCCCGGCGTGTTCTTATACAGCCTATATGGAACGCCATTGGGCCCAGGTGCTGATGCTGCTCTTGACCGCTTTACTGTGCTCTCAACTTCGCTCCATGTAGGGGGCCTTGTTTCCATCTGGTGTTCAGCTGGTTGGATTGGTGGCATGTCATCTGGAATGCTGGCTGGCACCTGCCTCTGGTTGTCGGAGTAGGTCTTCCTCAGGTGCTCCTCTAATTCACTTATGGGTGCTTTAAGGGTCCCAGATTTCTCCTTGACAAAGAGGGCTTTAACAAACTTGTAGGGATCTCTGTAGAAGGCGCTCCTCGCTCTCTCCTTCTTCTTGTGCTGCTTTCTCAGGCATTCCGCTCTTCTCAGCGTTGCCAAGCGCTGTTTAATGTCACCTTGCAGTGCCTCAAGCCCTTTCCTCTCAACTTCCTTTGCCTTCTTCCACTGTTTTTTCAGGTGCCTTCTTTCCTTCACTAGTCTATCGATCTCTCTTTGCCTTCTAGACTTGGAATGAGATGGTTCCTTGGGTACTTTACGCTTGCTTTTCACCCCAAATCTCTCTGTCCCGTAGATGTAGATGATTTCTCCAATCCTGTCCAGCTTCTTCTCTACACCTCCTTTCAACCCTTCCAGCAGTTGGACTAGGTCTATATTGATGGTTTCCCACTCCTTTTTCTGACAGGATTTGGGCCACAAGATTTGAGGCTTTCGTCCCTCCAGCTTCCTCTCCACTGCAGTCTGTGGCTGGATGGGTTCCGGGCTCACATCCATAGGTGGATCCGTGCTTGGTTGAGCTTCCTCTGGGGTTCTGATACCCTGTGGTCTGTGGTGATTGTCCTGCCGCTGGGCTTCACTCGACTGATTTGCCCTACCTCTGAGGAAGTAGTGGTCAATGCGAGGCCCCTCGCCAAGCTCTCTCAAGCATTTTTTCCTACCTTGATGGATCTTGAGGCCCTTCTCTGATGTCAGCTTTTTCCAGCCACAGATGCAGCTTTGTAGCTTGTGTCCTGTCGGAGCTGCTGCTCCGTCACCTGCTGTGATGAACATTGGACTCGTTGTCAATTCCATTGCAAGGTCCGTTACCGTGTGATCCGCCGATGAGTCATCTTCCACCCCCACTCTCGCTGACTCCAGGGGTATTCTTCCTTTTGAACTTTTTGTAGCCATATTTGGGTGGGACCGAGTCACTATCTAGTGACCAGCTCCTGCCAACATGGGTAGCTAACCCATGCAGCCCCGTGCAGTCACCTCTTTTAGACTGAAAAAATTGAGCACGATATGAATGTCGTGTTGTGTGGCCTTTATCCCTGTATCTAGATAAGACAATAAAGGTGGTGAGTGGGAGAGAGGGATAAGATTATAGGCTAACTATAGGATGGGTGGATAGGATGGGTTCAAGTCACATGGTTTACAAGAAACAGGCGCCTGATTTTTTGATAGTTCATGTAATATAAATGTAAAATTTGCCACATCAAAATTCAGTCTAGAATGTCTATAATAATGGAACATTGTCTGAACATTTCAAATGTCCAAGATGAAGTATGTGTAAGTAATGGGCACCAGAACTTTAAAAAGTAAAAATAAATAAATAGATAGATTTAAAAAAAAAAAAAAGCAGCATTTTTCCATGACCCATCCATGACCTATGACCCATGACCTTGTTTTTGTATACATAGACCTGGGAGCTACTGGTTGATTTGACACGGAATGACCCTTTTATAATAGTATAGTCTAACCCTACACTGTAAAAAAAGAAAGGTTAGCTGAACTTAAAAAACAAAGTCAACCGATTTCACGAGCTTTTTCAAGTTAATCCAACTTTTGAGTGCATAACTTGATATTTCAATTTGGAGGACTAATTAAAGTAACTAAACACTGCAAGTAGTCAGAACACAGTGTCTGAAGTTGGTGGGACTTCAGTTGATTTAGCAATACTTCAATACTTAAAGGGGAGGTTCGGTTTTAACACATTTAGCCCCTTTTCTAGAGTGTCTAGGGTGCAATAGAACGATTTACACCAAAATTTGGATGATTGGTCCTGTCTCGAGTATACGGCTATTTCAGAACCCCCCCTTCCTGCTTCAGACAGGCTAGCTTTGTGCATGTCTGACAATGTTCCCTAAAACCACCTAACCTAGCTGTAGACTTTTCACAAGCTGTGCAACTCTTCACGTTCAAACGTACAGCGGAAGTTTATAGGCGGCTGTGAGATGTCAGAGAAAATAGTTCCAGGATTTTCAAAATGCTCAATAAAACACGACAGGAATGGTTTTTCACGACGAGAATTGTTTTGCATGCCCATATAACAGCACTGATGACTCGGTGAGTAGCATATTTGAAAATAACAATGTTTTAGGTGGTTTTAGGGAACATTGTCAGACATGCACAAAGCTAGCCTGTCTGAAGCAGGAAGGGGGGGTTCTGAAATAGCCGTATACTCGAGACAGGACCAATCATCCAAATTTTGGTGTCGATCGTTCTATTGCACCCTAGACACTCTAGAAAAGGGTCTAAATGTGTTAAAAACCGAACCTATCCT
>JAODXP020000232.1:40208-64327 GCA_027497455.2 Sardinella longiceps | reverse complement strand
AGTCAACAGTCCGGTAAAGGCCAGGCTAGTGACTAGTCCACATGGCACAAAATCAGGTTTGTGGGAAAAACTATTACATCATACTGTATGTGGGGCAGATTTCACACTGTGTGCACTGATCATTAGCAGCAGTTATAATGTATATCATTCCACGCATGACCAATTAGTGGGATTCTAGGTGAGTTTGTTGGTATTTCTGTTCCATACCTTCCCTTTCCCATGGGAAGTCAGGTGGGTGGTCTCTTGACTGATCACTCCTCATGGACACACCACTGGATGCAGAGGATCCTGGTCTCGCCATGATGTCCCTGTGGATATCAGACATTTAAGTCACATCTAAAGCAGGCAGATGTCTCGAGAAGAAAACAAAGATAATTCAGCTATTAGAGCTCATCTATCTGTGAAGCATTTACACCTCAACACTGTGATATCATCCTTCCAGTGAGGCACAGACTACCAGAGGAGCACTCACAGATCAGCAGTGTGATTCTCTCAGTCGGTGCTCCTGTTTGTCAGGGAGACTCTTCATGGAGCTCTTCCTGATTCAATCCTTCTTCTTAGTGGGATCAGCTCACATCACTTCCTGTGAACAGGACTTGAAAACTGAAGATGCCACAAAATGCTGATTAATGGAATTTAAAGACCATTACCATCTTTTACAAAACAGTAGTATGATGGACCGAAAACTGTGCCTATACCCTCATTCCCATGTAAAACATGGTATTTCAATCTGAGTATAAGCTGGAATGAGCTGTATTTCTGCTCAAATCCCCATTATGACAGGATATATCATGTATGCACGATTTCATTCCTGTCAGAGAATTGTTAATTTCTGTGTCGCAGTCGTAAACGATATTGTTTATTTTACAAAACTACTTTGTACTCCTGCAGATTTAAAGCGTGTCAGCATAGCCTGTTATTTCTGAATGTACAGGACTGTTATTCTTGTTATTCTATTTTACGTTCATTTACTTTATTTGTATAATTTTGTAGTGAAATAATTTTGCATTGTAGGACTACATCAGCAATTAATATATTCTCTCTTTGAGAAAAAGTTATAAATAAGTTATAAGTATCATTCATGCAGAGCTAAAATAAAGAATGCTTTGTTAGCAGTTGGGTTAGTGTTTCCATAGTGACAAAGTAAGGATGAATTCACTTTTAATGCAAAACCTCCAAGCCAAGGACAAAAAACTGTTATTTTTTATTCCATGTCAGCTTTAAATGAAAGGTTGGCCAAGATTAACCAGCTAACACGGGGTGTGGGAATCACTTTCATTTTCATTTTCAAGTTGTTCGCTATTCAGTCGGAGTTGTATCAAATGTTCTGGTTCTTTTACCAAAAGACAACATTCTGTGACCTCACACAATATTGATTGATTAATTCACACTGGATTACTCCTTCAACCCGCATGAAAATGAGAGCATTGGTACTGACTTAGCAAACTGCATTCTTTTAGTGTCTCCTGTGTCTATCAACAAAACATACAGTACTTCATAGCGGAATCACAGAAAACCTTGACATTTACCTGATCCTTTCTTTCCCTGTGAGTTTACGTGCTTCAGGGCCGGCCCGAGGCATACGCGAGTTATGCCGTCGCTTAGGGCCCCGACAGCTCGGGGGGCCCCCCACGAGCGCTCGAGAAAGCACGTTTTGAAATATTATTTTATTTTTGAGGGTAAGAATTACCTCAACATCATTGTGATACCTACCCATTAATTTTATCATCTTCCAGTTAAGGAATCCATTCAATTTATATCACTTACTATCACTCTTTATCTCAGTCATGGTTTGGCTTACACACCTCTGACTTCTCCCAACAATCTAGCAAAGTTGAAGTAGGCCTAGCATTTGTATTTTTATTTCATTCTTGTTATTCTGACATCATAAAACGTTTATGTTTACCACAGAAAAACTATAACAACAACCTGCAATATGATTAGAACAAAGCCTCCTGGGAATGGTAAAGCACAGCCATAGCGCAGTTTCTAATCCACCGCGGAAGAATCCATTCTAGGCTACTTGTTTGAATAGAGTAGCTACGCATAGCGCTGAAAATCGACTCCGCGTTCACCAACATCTCACCGCATGCAATCGTCAGTCCATTCCACGTGATCAAGTAGGTAAAATGCATACCGCTGAAAGTCCACACTCCATGTTTTGCATTTGGAACAAAGTAAGTCAGTTAGTGAAATTAATCCTGTGAGCAGGAAAGGAACAGATTCCCGAGGAGGTAATATAACGTCAGCTCTGTTAATTGCCACCTCACAACGTAGCTTTGGCTGAAACCTTATTCTTTTGTTGTATGTCCTCAAAATGAACTCAAGGCCACATTAAATGAATGTTCAACTAAACATTCAAGTAGGCTATAGGCTTAGGTTAAGGATAGCCTATTTTTGGTTGATGAATATTTGCTGCCTGCACAGACATTGGACATGAGGAAGTTCTTCTATAGGCAAAATCCTAGTTAGTCTTAGGAGATGTATCAAGCTATCTTAATGTAGGACTATCTAATAATTTAATTCAAACCTAGCTCTTTATTGTCAAGAATGGCAAGAATCACTCTTCTCTGATGATATACGTTAGGCCTATTATTGATGCTTGAAATAGCAAACATAGTGAGTGAATCAGGGCTATTTCTGTTATCATAAGCTGCTTATTGCATAGAGTAGCCTACCAATGTCTGTGATATCAGCAATAATGTTCACATAAAATGTACTGTGAGTGTTGTATAAAACCATAGCATCCTAAACTTTTGTTTCAGTATTTTCAGAAAATGGTGTAAAATTCAGATGATGACAAGAACACTGGGCGAATTTAAACAATTAATGAAACAAGCAATATGTTGTTGTTGATAGGGAGAACAAGCAATAGTTAATCCATCTCAATATCTCTTGAGAGTGAGTTAGAGACAGGTTCAACATTGCCCCCCCCCCCCCCCCCAAAAAAAAAAAAAAGGCTGGGGTGGCGGTGAGGGGGCCCCCAAATGAAATTCTGCTTAGGGCCCCCTTTGGGCTTGGGCCGGCCCTGATTTCCATCCTTGTTATACATGTCCTGTAATGTATGTCTGTTTTGTGCATATTTTGTTTCTGTTTGGTGGAGGTCAATCAGCTTGTTGTCACAAATGTCAGCTGTTTGACCAGCAAAATATAATTAAGTTTAGCTAGATAAATGAAATAGAGACAACTTCTTACTTCTGTAGCTTAGAGAAAGGGTAAGTAGGGTAGGGTAAGTAGGGGCACATACTCATTCTACCCTCTCTTCTCTACTTCTCTACCTACCTACTCATTTCTAAATCCTGTAAGACTGTAGGTCTTGTCTGTTGGATAATGACATATGTCTTTGAAAGTCATAGAATGTTGTGGAACATTTTATTTTGAGAGGGAGAGTGTAATGGCCTCAGTACAATATGACTGCTGGAAAAGGACAAATTAATTTACAGGCATCGCACATATCAACATTACCATTGGCTGGCTATGAAATTCAAATAAAAATACAATGAATAATCAAATATCATTGGTTCAAATGCACAGAATGTTTATTAAATTTAACCAATCTTTTTCCAACTGACAGCACTCATCGACCCAAACAACTATGGATATGGATTGAATCACACTCCTTTAATGATTGGCTGACTGCACTGACATTACACACTTTTCTGAATGTGTAAACTTTGTTGCTGAAGCCTCCAGTCTTCCAGGGACACCTGAAGTAGAGATCTGTTCCTTACGCATAGGCCTATAGATTATTTCTTCACCTTTTCTTTCATTAAAACCTGAAAAACCTGAGGAAGTATACAGACACAATAGTTACACACACACACACACACACACACACACACACACACACACACACACACACACACACAAACACACCCTATAACATCAGTGTTTCTAAAACTTATGCTTAAACATAATAATAACAACAATAATAATATTAACTAGATGTACCGCGTGGCGGTACAAAATATGACCGCCGCTCAGTTCTGCACATTTTCTGCATATATATGATGCTTGTCAACTTGTTTGTAACTCTAATGAAACTTGCCTCATCCGAGGTCAGTGCCGGCGGCCATCTTATGTGTGTCACAAGTATGGAAATGCATGTGACCAGTCAGTACCGCTTGGGTGGAGTGGTTGGCAATGAATGAGTAAATGAAGCAAAAATATTAAATAAATAATTTTAGCTGCAAGGTAAAATAGTTTAGTTAAGTCACAGTCAGTTATTTTGGCTGAGAAGTAATTAATCCAGCCGTGTTACTACCACCAGTGAACAGCACAGGAAGCGGCAACGATCCCACTGAAGCTAGCTGCTACGCCAACCTTCAGTGGGATCGTCACCACTTGTAGCTGCTTCAGTGGGATCGTCGCCGCTAGCTAGCTGCTACGCTAACCTTCAGTGGGATCGTCGCTGCTTCAGTGGGATCGTCACCGCTAGCTAACTGCTACGCCAACCTTCAGTGGGATCGTCGCCTCTTCCTGGAGTAGGGTCCGGCTGCGTCCTGCAAGACGGGGGCGTGTATTTTGAGGGGGCGTGTCTTGCAAAAAGGGGGCGTGTATTAAGTCGGCCCTGATTGGTCTGATTCACAACGGCGTCTGACGTCACACCCATTTCGGCTGTTCTCGTGTACGACTCCAGTCCGAAGATTTCTTAAACTGGTCAACAGCCAGTACCCCATTGACGTGAATACATTCAGGGAAAGCCGGTCTTACATTAATAAATTCGCCTGTATGACTTATTATTTTGTATAATGAGATAATAACTGTTCACTGTTAAATCTAAAGACATAGGTTTTATAACCAGCAAATAAACTTGTTATGTTATACGATACACCTGTTACCCACTTAGCAACCGAATTAGGCTAATCGTTATAAACAGGGGTGCCTGCGCTGGTTTAGCTTGCTAGCTAGCTACAATGCTAGGTTAGCTTAGCAGATCGAGCAGGGAAAACTTGTCTGAAACCAATAAGTCTGGCGTTAATGAGTTTTTAGTTTGTTAAAAAGAGAGAAGGAATGATGACCGTTCATTCTGAACACGTATGTTTTGTGACCAGAAAATACACCCGTTGTGCGTCCAAACTCCATGCCTGTTAACACCCACCGAGGTAGCAAACAGACCGGCGCCGGTCTGCCATGCTTGCCATACGGCCAGGTTAGGAAGAGATATGTCGGTAAACTCGGTCACAAATTAATAAGTTCGGCATTTATGTTTTTGTAAACGGATACTATAAATGCGATAGAAATGACTGTTGAATGTGAAATATACAGGTTTTGTAAGAAAAATGCATATTTGGTGAAGGAGGATGTATGCTTTTGACTAGTGTTTGGTTGACAACTTTGGGCTTTTGCCACCCGGAAGAGCGTCTGTCATGGTAAATTGGTCTAAAGTTGCTTACAAATAAACTTCAACAGCACAAAGAAAAAGCACATACAGTGCACATTACAAGACTATGATTTTGTTACTTTTTACACTTCTCTGGGCTACGTTGGAAAATTACTCCCCGATTTCAGTAGGAAATCACAATCCTACGCATTACGTCATCACGCTACAGCAGTTCGTGTGGCCGCTGCTGAGATTGGTCAGTCGTTGTATAGGCGTGTCTTTCACGCGAGGGGCGTGTCTTTGTCCACGGGGCGTGTCTTGGCAGGAGGACGCAGTCGGACACTATTGTCTTCCTGTGCTGTGCAGGTGGTAACGCAGCTGGATTACTACTCTGCCAAAATAACTGACTGTGACTTAACTAAACTATTTTACCTTGCAGCTGCAATCAATGAAATGATTAATAAAACTATAATTTATTTAATATTTTTGCCTCATTTACTCATTCACTCCACCCAAGCGGTAGTGCCTGGTCATGGGCATTTCCATACTGGTGACACACATAAGATGGCCACTGGCACTGACCTCAGATGAGGCAAGTTTCATTCAATATAATTCGGAGTTTCATTCAATATATTCGGGACTTCATTCAATATATTCGGGTTTCATTCAATATATTTGGGACTTCATTCAATATATTCGGAGTTTCATTCAATATATTCAGAGTTTCATTCAATGTATTCGGGACTTCATTCAATATATTCGGGACTTCATTCAATATATTCGGAGTTTCATTCAATATATTCGGGACTTCATTCAATATATTCAGAGTTTCATTCAATATATTCGGAGTTTCATTCAATATATTCAGGACTTCATTCAATATATTCAGAGTTTCATTCAATATATTCGGCACTTCATTCAATATATTCGGGACTTCATTCAATATATTCGGAGTTTCATTCAATATATGCGGGACTTCATTCAATATATTCAAGGTTTTCTTTCATTCAATATATTTGGAGTTTCATTCAATATATTCAGGACTTCATTCAATATATTCAGAGTTTCATTCAAGGTTTTTTCCCTGAACGGCTTGCCATAGAAAACATCAGTCCTGGATTTATTGACTTAGAAAATAAACTGAAACTACCATTCCTCCTGGGGGAAGTTGATACTTTTACTCAAATAGCCTCAGACTACTTACAGTCTTGCCACATTTTAAGGGTAGAGTCCACATGACCATCATCAAAATATCCACTAGTGCTTTTTCTTAATTTTATCTTTTTTTCCATATGCCATATGTATTCCATATGTTTGTTTAAGTTGCATTTTATTTATTTAGTCACTACTTACTATTGTAATTCTCATTATTATTGTCATTATTATACATTAATGCTTTGGCAATATTGTATTTTTTTGACATTCATGCCAATAAAGCTTATTGAACTGAACTGACAGGCCTATCACCCCAAACCTGTAACGCTTTGGCTTAATAGCACCATCTACAGGTCAATAATTGTACAGTCATTAAATGTACATATAAATTCATTTGTTTTATTGCCCCCCATGGATGAAATTCCACAAAACTTGACATATTCCCACATGATGTCAGGTTCATCATACACATTAAATTTGGTGCAGTTCCTAACATCTGATCTAAAGATAGGGGCAATTAAAGCCGTATAATATTGCATTTTAATTTTTTACCATGGGGGGGCAAATCACAAATGACTGGTTATGAGCTAAGTTGATGTGGGCTCTTGAGACCAACATTCCATAAAAATTTCATCATCCTCAATATCACGGGTCAGGTAGTTTTTTAGGAAAAACTACATTTTTGGGGTTTCGGGGCGCGCAGCGCAAAGATGGAGTGGCCCCCGGGGACCAAACAAAATTTTTCCGTAAAAGTCTACAGGGGCTAAATGCCCACCAAGTTTCATGTGCCCCGGTGTTACGGTGTCCCGGGAATCGTTGACCAAAAATTCAGGAAGTAGATGACGGGAGAAAAAAAAAAAAAAAAAAAACTTTGACAATCATTATATGACCGCTACGCTTGCTACGCAGCGGCGGTCATAATAATAATAAATAGTGCATTGCCAGTGTAAACAATGTTTTTCCAGAAATTTAGGCCTACATGTATGCAGGTGAATCAGAGATGGTGACATATATTCAGTGCAATAGCCAGTGTGGAGACTTTTTTCAAAGGGCAAGGCAGGCTCAAAGTAGAAAGAGTTGAAGTAGCGAAGTGGTTTGAAAAAGATAAATGTACAGTACATCTTTCCAACCTAGATTTTGGTTGGGCATATTTGCCACCAGTGTGTTTTGTTGCTGCAATGAATGACAGCAAACTATAAATGCCAACCAAACTAAATGCCGTGTGTAAACAAACTTACCAGAGTTAAGCACTGCACCTGGAGTATAATAGGGGAGTGGGTACAGTTAGAGCGGCAGAAGGCAACTGTGCTTTATTTACCAATGTCTTTAGTATTTTTAGACCAAATTTGGCACAGCACTCAGGTATGCCAATAGGAAGATGCATACCAAATCTGAGGTCAGTTGAACGAAAGGTTTGAGAGTTATGCATGGAACACACAGACACACACACACACACACACACACACACACACACACACACACACACATAGACAGACGTTCCTTGCATCAAAAGATAATACTACTACTACTACTACTACTAATTATAATAATAATAATAGTAATAATAATAACAACAATCATCATCATTATCATCATCACCATCATCTTCTCTTCAAACATTGATAATCTTTACAAACATGTTTGTTGTTTCAAATACAGTATTTCACTAGAGTTTATTTTTAGATGATCCCGACCACTTTTTAAGTTAATCCATTCTCTATCCATTTTCACCCTGTTCATTTACGGAACTTAAAGATGTAAACAGGCATACACTGTACATTTGTTCCATTTATATGAGAAATGTATATGGTATAAATGGTAAATGGAAGCAAAACAACAGTATGTTTAAATGTTTTTACCTGTTTTAAACTTGTAGCTGGTTGGTTTGCTTAGGCGGCCATTTCTTAGTACAGTGGACACACTGATGGTGTAATCAGCTCTATTGAGTAGGTCAGTAACAGTATATGTGGGGGAATCTCCATGAATGGTGTCTATTTGTTCCTGGCCTTTGAAGAGCTCCAGCAGGTAAGACAACTGACCCACTCCAGTTGGTTTGGTCCATTTCACACAGGCTGTCAATGACTTCAGATCCACAGTGAGATTGCTTGGGGGCGGAACCTCTGCAGAACAGATTCTTGTATTTTTAACCATTAAGTCATCACATGGCAAGGAAGTGTCTTGAAAGGACTGTGATAATCTTTTACTAGTTTTCGCATTTGCATAGGAAAATTCGGGAGAAATAATTTTGTTTGTGAGCAGACTAGTAGCCTTGGAGTTAGAGCACATGCATGCATTAATTAGGTCTGCTTGCTTTATTACACTCTACATTTTATCACCATTTGATGCTGTTGTTTTAAAAAGTAGGCAAGTGATTTTCTCTTTGAGAAGATAAGATATAGGGAAAAAAATTGGTGTTGGTGTTGTGTGTATTTCAAAAAATACACACAACACCACACTAAATTTCCATAACTCCTAGATTGTTTGTAAAATGACACGCTTCAGTCAAAACAAATGCACGCAATTATAAAAACACCATTTTGTTTCATTTCGTAAACACAGTCTTCCAATGATCAGACAATATTACGGTCAGTTATACACTATGATGATAAATACAAAATGTATTTGTAAAAAGTCCTACAAATGTATAGCAGACACTTTTTTGCCTTATTGATCTAATTGGAATATTGACCTAAGCGTGCGTAAACCCACAAATGTGCTCTAGGCTCCACTCAAGGACAAATCAGAAAGTAAACAGATGTCATCTTGGAGGAGCCATCTTGAGGGTAGTGAAGGGGTAAAGCGCTACGAATTTCCCTCAGGGCTAGATGAGTGATGACCAACGCCCGGGAATATTTAGGCCATTTAATGTCAAACTCCAGTAATGAAGCAGTCACATCTTTTTATCTATCATCATGTATACGATTCAAACTTTCATTTAAAATGAAAATTACAACAGCGCTTTGTTTTATCATCTGCCATGATTAATTTTAAAGTTCAAGAAGAATGGGTTCTACTACATAGTGCAAATATTGTTTTGAAATTAGTGGCGGCACAGGTGCCCTTGGGGGTGGGCACGGAATCCAAAGGCCCGCCCATGACACCAGGCTTGTCTATCATTTGAGCACACTCACATTTACAATCGCACAGTCAGTAGATGTAAGACAATTTTCATAAAATGAACAGAATACACAAATCACACTGGTAGAGGGGCAGGTACTGTTATTTACCTGTATACACTGATTTCTCCACACTTGCGCTCTGGTGGTCATCTTCATCGAGGGTGGCCACTGTGAAGTGGTATTTCTCTCCTGGAGTCAGTTCTATCACTTTCACACCTGGACTTTTCACTGTGAGGGTTCGCTGCTTCTCTCCTCCTCTCCAGGTCACTCTGTATCTGTGGGGTCCATCGGCTCTCTCTGGTGGTGACCACTTTAAGTACACAGAGTCTGACTGCACTGTAGGGAACTCAATCGGTCCCGGTGGAGCTACAACTGGAGACACAGAGAATGTCTCAAGGTTCAGACCATGAGGTGATGACTATTATAATAGCTGATCTTCTCCTGTTCTAATATTTATTGGAAAATTATGTACCTCTGCTAGACTTCAATGACCTTTCTCCTGCGTTCTATAAAGTCATCAAAACAAACAATAAGAAATAATCTTTAACAAATGTGAAATAGTCATCATTATAACTGTCTTAATGTGTACTATTTCAGAGTCTGCTGTGTCTTTTAAATAATTATCAGGACTGCAGTGCAGACTGAGCAACAGTCTATCAGTACCTGCTTAATGACGTCATGAGTCTTATGATCATAGAGTAGACAGTGTGAGCAGATTGCTGATTGGTCAGTTCTGCAGTAGAACTTCAGCTTTTTATGATGTTCCACACAGAGGTTCTTGCTCTGGATGTCCTGTAGCTGGTGTCTCTGCAGGTCTGGAGATGTGTAGTGCTCTCTCACATGGGTCTCACAGTAGGAGGACATGCAGTCCAGACAGGTCTTCACAGCAGTGGGACGGCAAACATCACACAGCACCCCTACAGATGATACACTAAAAAATACAGATTCTTTGATTGTCATTTCTGTTACTCAGATTCGATCACTGTTTGTTCTGGCTAGTTTGTCAATAGATTACCGTCTTCCCAGTTGTGTCTGTGTTATTTGTGTGGATGTTGTTGAGTAATGCTATACTGTACCTGGAGCCGAGACCAGAATCTGATGACCTGGAGCTGAGACAATCAGACATGACAGTCAAACATGAGGAGAGAATATCATGCACTGTAAAAAGAATTTGTAATGGTTACTTGAAAAATGTGTGGACACTCCTTGCCTCAAATGAGTTAAGTAAACATAACTTTTCTTTTTCAAGTCAAAAGTACTTTACATATTAAAAGAAAAGTTATATTTACTGAACTCATTTGAGGCAACAGAGTTTCCACACATTTTTCAAGTAACCATTACAAATTCTTTTATACAGTATGTGGTAATATCATATGGTAAAAAAATGTGTGTACATGTGCTCCTATAGGCACCTCAGTACTACACCCCCACCACAAATCATCTTCCCCTACATGTTTGTGTTTCTGTTGCCTACCTTCTCTGTTCCCATGAGAATTCAGGTGGCTTGTCTTTTGACCAATCACTTCTCATGGACACTCCACTGGATACAGGGGACACTGGTCTCTCCATGATGTCCCTGTGAATATCAGACACTTAAAGGAATATTCCACCTTTTTATGAAAATTGGTTATTCACCCTCCTGCCTGGAGCTACATATGTGGGTAAAAGTATTTTGGCCTCAGTGCACACATTTTCCTAACCTGGCAACCTCAGTTTTACCTTTTTCTTAGCTTTAGCTTAGTATAGGCGCTGGGATGTCAAGTAACCATATGGCAACTCTTTGGCAACATTACATTCCAGCATGCTAAACGTGGAATATTCTTCTACGTCAAATCTCAGTTAGGAATAAGAGTTGTTTTCAAATCATGGCATAGAGCTGTATTTCTGCTCAAATCCACATTATGAAGTTAGCACAACATTCCTGTCAGAGAATTGTTAACTTATGAGTAGCAGTCGTAAAATATATTGTTTATTTTATAAAACTACTCCTGCACATTTAACGCATGTCAGCAAGCCTGTTATTTCTACAAGGCTGTTATTCTTGATATTATATTTGTTGATTGACTAGTCCTATCGCATAATTTTGTAGTGAAAAAAATAGACTGTTTGCTATTCAGTATTCAGTTTACTGAGTTGTATCAAATGTTCAGGTATTTTTTCTTATAGACAACATTGTGACCCCACAAGAGAGCTATTGATTAATTTGCCCTGGATTTCTCCTCTACCCAACATGAAAACAAGAGCATTGGTACTGACTTAGCAAACTGCATTCTTTCAGTGTCTCCTGTGTCTATTGGTGTCTATCAACATAAAATACAGTACTTCATAACGGAATCACAGAAAATCTTGACATTTACCTGATCCTTCCTTTCCCCTATGAGTTTACAGCAGGTGCTTCCTCTTTTAAGCTCCTTGATCACTCGTTGAGGCACTGGAATCTACTGTAGGCCTGACTGAATTTCCTGTCAGAATCACACATGAGAGGATAAAAGTGAGGAGACATCAGACGCAGCTGTTGGAGCTGAGCTTTCTTAGTATCTAAAGCTAGATGAAGCAGACCTATGGAAAAGGCGAGGCTTAGAAATAATGTGGGTTTTTTTTTTTTTTTTTTAAAAGAAGGTAAAGAAGGTAAGAAGGTAAATTTTGGGCGTATCAGTGATGCAGATATCCATTTGTCTTCAAAAGGAAGATGAGTTTGTGAGCAAAGAGCAGGTTCAGTTGTCATTTATTAACATTGTGCGCTGTTTGGACATAACAGAATACCTGGGAGGTACAGGTACAGATACAGGTGGGAGGTGTTCATTGTAGCACTGTATGTATCAGATTGGTTTATGGTTTGCTGCTTTATTGGTTTATAGTCAGCTTTGGTCATTTGACACGAAAAGTATTATAGCTACAATAAAAGGATGGAAACTCATGGTATCCTGTTATAGAAGCCATTCCTCCAGTAGAGCAGAGACCCTCCCACAGATGCAGTCACACACTACTAGTAATACTGCATTTTTCACAGCTTATGAGAACAAAGGTTGCTATGACCCATACAAGATTTAACTAGACTTTAGTTAGGCTGAAACCATGAAATGGAGAGTTATAAAAGTAGAAATAAAGAAAATGATGGAGGGAAAATGTTCCAAATGCTTGTCTTATCTTATTTGTCTGAGAACACAAGAGCACAGATGGAAATCGTTTCAAGTTTATGATTTAAATATTGTGAAAAGGCAGTTAAGTAGGCATAAGGATATGAAAACTGGAAGTATCTCTGTGTCCAATGCAGCTAGTGTTAGCTGCTAATTCTATGTTCTTTCAAATTTGATCAACATTTTCCCTACTGACAGCACTCTGTGACCTTTAACAACTATGCATTGAATCACACTGGATTGACCTCAAACAACTATAGATATGCATCAAATCACACAGGAGTTCTCCTTTAATGCTTCACTGATGGCCGTTCAGCAATCACTAAATGTGTAATCATTCAGAAAAAGTGTATATGTCATTGCAGGGTGTTTGTGCCAGTGGAGTCCATGTGTGTCACTTCACATAATAACCCATTTTTGTCCATTTGCTCAGCTTCACTGCATATTTGTCATTCATCCAGAGACACCTGAAGTAAAGATCTGGTCCCTAAGAGAATGGGTAAAAATCATCATCACTATAATTAGGCCTGTAAGGAAGTGTGGATATGGGGAAAGCGTGGGAAGTATAGGCCTAGACACAATAGTTACTATCTGTCTATCTTCTTAGATAGAAACCCTGTGTAAGTAATCTAAAGTACTTTGTATTTGGATTATATTACTCACATGAGTAATATAATAACAGAACATGCTTCAAAATATTATAGGTCATGTATTCAGTAATATAATAACAGAACACGCTTCAAAATATTATAGGTCATGTATTCAGTAATATAATAACAGAACACGCTTCAAAATATTATAGGTCATGTATTCAGTAATATAATAACAGAACACGCTTCAAAATATTATAGGTCATGTATTCAGTAATCTGTAGGCTTATGAAATGCATATGAAAAGTAACCTACCCAACAATGCTAATTATGAAATAGCATGATACTCGTCATGACATTATTGCATTATTGTCAGATCCATTTAAAACAAACAAACAAAAACTTTCCAGGGAGAGAAGTCATGAATCCTGTCAGGATTTATTTATTTATTTTAACAGGTCTGCTATAGATGCTGCCAAAAGGTAACGATTTCAAATGCAAAAGCATTGCACAACAGTTTAAAAAAATATTGGACACCTCAAGACACACACACTCACTTGCCACGTTCTCTATAGTAATCAGATCTGCAACTGCATCAACCTTTATTGTGTTTTCACAGTATTTAATTTGCATGTCACCTCCTGCGCAACCTGTGATAAGGAATAATTGTATTTTTAAAAATTCTATTTTCAATAACATTAGGCTAATTTTTCCAACAATCTGCAACACTGCCTTCCCAATACCGTGCAAGTGCAGAAATCGCCTGTCGTCATTATGGAATTTCCAGCATTCTATGTTCTAAGCCAGAAGTTCATCATCGAAGAAGTCTGGAGTGTCAATGACTTTTGTCTGTGTTCCACATACAGTTTTGTATTCCATCTGACACTCAGTAGTGACAGGTCCGGAGCTCGGCTTGGATAGGAAAACCTTTTCACCCAGGATGGAGTTTCCACTGCTGCTCTTCCCAGAGCCCGACTCTCCCAGAAGCACCAGGTGCACTGCTGAGTGATGATGTTGTTCACCTGTACAGAAGACACTGTCTTTTAGGAATAAAATTGCTGTCTGTTATATTTCATTTCAAATCTGACTAATCATTCGAGAAACAATTCCAAAAGTCCTCACAGGAATCATCCTGTCAATCATAAACTTTTGCTGTAAATAGCTATGTGTTCCATAGTACTCATTTATGATAAAGGAAATGGGTAACAAACTAATTTAAATACCCAAACATCACACCCAGATATTGTCTAACCTGTCAGGCAGACAAGCTTTTGTGCAAGGGAGCTAAATTGTCTGTGTTATTCTGGTTGTGTTTTCCACTTGTATTCAGTAGTCGAATTTTAAAATAAAAAGAAGGTGGATGGTGGATTTGATCATTTGGGGGCAGCTATTTTGTGCCGCTGAGCGCCCATGGTGGGGTCACTTGTACAGAGTGCATAGACCTCATGCGGACACGCGCACACAAGCATAGGCATTTTCATTTGACCTAATTTCACCCTAATTAAATTTAATCATAAATTGTATGCTTTATTAATCAGTTATTATAAATATATTTGTCAACTGAAGGACAGGAGTTTGTTGAGGAGTTTGTGCAGTTTCAACAGGGGGCACTACTTTGGCCATTTTAAAGTTTTAAAGACTGCACAGGAAGACTCAACATTTTTGCATTTCAAAATTATTGAATGTGAGGTCGAAGTTATACTTCTTCCCCTTTTTTTATGATTCAGGAAGTAGGATACAGGATTACTACAGATAATTACCCATTCGTATAACAATGTTTTTTTTTTATATACATATATAGTCTGTCTTTATCTAGTTAAATAAAAAAGTATAAAAATAAATAAGAAAAAAGTTATTCTAGGTAAATATTTGGAATTTTAGTCAGTATGCTAACTGTATCTCTTGTATTTGGAGGCTACACATACCATGTACTAGGTGCTTAATGTCTTGTGCAAACCTTGGCCAAGTTTAGAATTAGGCAATTGCATTTTTTATCATGAGCCCAATGTTGGAGAAAATAATAATTACTCTCACGTAATCAGTGTTAATACTAGTGCTGTCAAGCGATTAAAATATTTAATCGCGATTAATCACATTAATGCCGTAGTAAACTCATAATTAATCGCGATTAATGACATTTTTTTTCTATTCTAAATGTCCCTTGATTTCTTTTTGTCCCATTTTTATTTATTTATTTTCATGTTAATGCTGTTATCAGCATTCATTGGTGGGGGTGAATACCAATTTAAAATAAAATAAAACCCAGTTACAGCATCAGAAATTATTAACATGTTCAAGTACTGCCAGAGAGATGTTGATGTCTTTTATGTTGCTAGTTCACATGTTTACAAAAAAAAAAAAACATGGATGGTGGCCCTTTAAATTATACTAACCTATATTTTAAAGAGGCTCAATGAAAATATGGCATTATGGTCTACATGAGTAAACCTACAGTACATTGCATGAGCATACCTTTAAAATGCATTTTGCCATATTGGCAATTGCCCTGCAAGAAGCTCTCATTTTAGTGACAAGGTCATACGTTCAGAATCAGGTAAGCTATACTAGGCTATGCCTCTCCTTTGCACAAATTCTCTCTCTCAGTTGCGCTCCGACCTGTTTCACCTCTCTCACTTGCGCTGCAATTTTGAAACTTATATTAGCCTATTTGCGGGGTATTCAGTTCAAGAGAAGGGATTTCTAAGTGACAACATTAATCCTCAAGCTAGTTAACAACCTAAATATGCGAACATGCGAGTGAGCGTCAACGATTGTGTCGGTAAAATATTTGTTTTCACTGACATCAAATGACGCTCACAAACATTCTCTCTCTCAGTTGCGCTCCGACCTTCACCTCTCTCACTCGCGCTGCAATTTTGAAACTGATATTAGCCTATTTGCGGGGTATTCAGTTCAAGAGAAGGGATTTCTAAGTGACAACATTAATCCTCTAGCTCGTTAACAACCTAAATATGCGAACATGCGAGTGAGCGTCAACGATTGTGTCGGTAAAATATTTGTTTTCACTGACATCAAATGACGCTCACAAACATTCTCTCTCTCAGTTGCGCTCCGACCTTCACCTCTCTCACTCGCGCTGCAATTTTGAAACTGATATTAGCCTATTTGCGGGGTATTCAGTTCAAGAGAAGGGATTTCTAAGTGACTACATTAATCCTCTATCTAATTAACAACCTAAATATGCGAACATGCGAGTGAACGTCAACGATTGTGTCGGTAAAATATTTATTTTCACTGACATCGGAGCAGCAGAGCAGAGTGCAGACACATCTACACCCGTGTGTGGAGTGTGTGTGTAGGCTACTGTAGGCATGAGTAGCCTAGGTCCTAGGCTAAGCAGTAGGCCTACTTCAAGCCTAGTACAAACACAGGACATACTGAAACGTCGGGAGGTGTTGGAATGTCGGAGATATTTTTTTTTTCACATTCCATTGATAATGGCGGGTCAAATGCGTTAATCGCGCGTTAAAAAATTGACGGCGTTAAAATGGGTTTGCGTTAACGCCGTTATTAACGCGTTAAACTGACAGCACTAGTTAATACATCAATCATGTCAGAGCATTAGATGAACTTCGCGATGTTTTTTATTCTGGGACTTGCGCTGTATGCGTGCGAGTAGCCCAAATGCGCTTGTTTCCCGAGTTCTGTGCCTGTTTGCGAATGTCACAGATAATGGGTGAGAGACAGACGACGTGTAGGGAAAAACACAAATATTTTCCTACAGACGAACTGAAAGATGACGGGCCTACCTGTGAACTGCATGCATCTCTCTTACATGCAGTAGCTAAGTGCAGCACCTCAAAAATAGCGACAAATACGCGCTGTCGGTCCGTAAATCTGGAGTTTGGCCATCTTATTTGTGTGTGACCAGCCTGTACGTGATAGATAGTGTACAGTAGACAAACTGTACTTTGCAAATGCGCTTGTCGATCGCCAGACACCTTCATGCCATGTATTAAATGACTGGCCAGAAAACAGTGGTACCGTTTTGAAAGTGAAACCAAAATATCTGCGCTGTGCAAGGAATTTTCAATTGCGGTGACTGAAACATTGGTTTAAATGAAGTGCATAAATAAATGCAAAGGCTCTAATGTTGAAATGATAGTAGGCTAATATTTCTAACAATAAAATAATGATAATTTCTACATTAACCGATAAAATGGCACAAGGGATGGTATGGGGGGATGGCCGTTTGGGGGGGATGGGGGATGATGGGGGATGATTTGCCATTTTTATTTAAGAAGTGGGATACCCCCCTCATCCCCCCTCAACTCGAGTACTGCTTGTATTATGGCAGGAAAAGTTTGGTTGTGTTTTTGGGTTCAATTTTGCTTGCTTGTTATCAGTCCTACTTCTCTGCTAACGAGGGGCGGGGTTAGCAGCACAATTATCCAACCTGGCACCAGTGGGACCTTATTTAAGTAAGGGATAACGGCCGACGAGGTGACCAATTCTTGAGGTGGAATCTATTCCGCCAAGTCAATTATTAATGAATAACTGGTCACCTCAGAGGTCGTTATCCCGCTTATCTCCTGTATCCATCTATCTCTCGTATATTTGAAGAAGCGTATAAAACGTAAAAGAAATATGCAACTCTAACCTGTTCAGTTTGGGTACTACTTTCAGTAGAAAGTACTGTAGATCTACAAGGCTGCTTATTGTTGTTATAGTTACCATTCTAAAAAGCATTCATATGGAATGGTAATCAGTTATCTGTTCCAGTTATCTGGAAATCATGGTCACCTAGCAGCCAATCAGAGAAGAGAATGGCGTTCTGAAGGGAGATAAGACAAGAAGTAACCCCCCCCCCCCCGTCTGTGTTGCAGCCTCTCCCTGCAGGTATGTTGTCAGTTTTTTTAGTTTGAGACCCCGTTTACACTTCTCTGATTACCACAAAAATGCCCTTGTATCTCTACGGTTGCACCTCTCTGTTACATTTACCCGAAGGTGAAGACGGAGAATCTCACAAACTCCGGGCAAGGTGGAGATGTCGGAGAACCCCGTCTTCAGACATTTGTGTAACTACCCATAACCGGAGCTCTGACACCAAAGACAGTTGGAGCAAACGAGAAGCACCTACGTTCGCGCAGAGTAGTTCTATTTTCACAAGGGGCACCACCTGGTTTTGAATGATGTCAGGACTTTTACCAATAAATCGTCTTTTTGGAGTTTTGGAGCATGTATCTCTCATATTCTGTAAGTGTTTAACATGATTTCAAGACTAATGTTGTAAACTGTTACTGTTGGTATTTCTATCAAATGAAGCTGCCAGGCAGTAAATAGCCTACTAAAATTTCAAGTTGTTCGCGAGCTAACGCTAGCGATCTAGCTAATGTAATGTTTTACATTTATATTTGAGATGTAATTTATTGACAGTCTGCGCGGAACATTACTGAGTTCATTTTAAGTGGACAGAGCAAACGTGAACATAGTTTACAGCAATATGTGAGGTTTAAGTCCAAAACGACTAGCTTATAGTTAGCATATAGCTATGTCGTCATGGTAACTGCCAAACAAACCCTCTCTGTCTAAAGCTAAAAAGCACACTTGGTTCATACAACATTGTTTTGCAGAGGATCGATTGAATTGTCATTTGTTGGTTTCATTAATGATCACAGACAATATTATGGCACACATATGTGTTTATATCATTCTATAATTTCTTCAGGGAAAATGTTAATGATGTGACGTAATGTGACACTGCTGCTAATGCAGACCAAAACACTTCACATTTGTGGCCATCTGCTACGATGTTGCTCCCTTGAAAGATCTTTGATAAAACTGTGACGTAGTGGTTAATTGTCACCGCCTTTCTTAGCCGTTTTTGATGTGTGTGTGTAAATGCGATTTTCTTTCTTACTCGGGGGAGGGAGTATACCCGGTTTCTTGAAGACCTGGGGAAGTGTAAACTAAGCCTGAGTTTTATTATCTTATTCATTGCTTACTTCTTGTTTTTTGTTTGTTTTTTTATTTAGCTTTATGTGCTGGCTTTGGCTTCAGTGCTGGAAGCACAGCCTCATATCATGTTTGACATAGGCCGTGCTGCTGTCTTGTCTTTGCTTGTTTTTTTTATATAGTTTTTATGTTTATGTGCTTTACTTGTTTTGTCCTTTTGGTTTTTGTTAATCTTTCTTTTGCTGTCTTAGAACGGAGGTGGCCCTGGGAGTGACTAGTCCATAGCACAGGTGTTGTGTGTTGTGTATTGCTTATAGTTTGCTTTGTGGTTTGCAGTGTACCACTTGAACTTCCTTAGTTACTTGTACGCATGAACTTTGTGTAGACTTAAAGCATGATCCATAGTTGCCAGCCTAGATCCATATAGGGAACCAAAGTCATGCTAACTTCCAGTTTAGCATATGGGACCTAACGAGCTGAGAGTGAATGGACAGATAAACGTGACTTTTTGGTCCACTTTGATTTATAACTTGAGTCACACATATGTTGCACGTGAATTTAAATGATAACCATTCATGCCAATCAAGACTATGTTTGTTGTTTTATGTAACGTAACTTTTGAAGTTCGTCTACAATCAATTTATTTTTTACGTTTGTGAAGCTCAAAATGTAATTTTAAACATTATAAACATTACATGTGTAACCCACGACGCATAACAAAGCGGACCAGAAGTTATAGGTATCTGTTCATTCATTTCAATAGGCTCGATAGGACCGTAGGCTAATGCGGAAGAGGGTGTGACTTCGGCTCCCTATACCTCCCTTTCCTCTTCAGTTTATTAATAAATCTAGTTTGGAATTCATGTCTCTCAGTGTTTCTTGGAATTTGAGCAACTTGGATATGTTACTAGGTGCCATAATCTCTTAAAGATTTCCAGAGGAGTTAGGCCTCAGGGTGGCGTAGTCAGGCTACAGAGATTGGCCCTCTGTCCTTTCCCTATCACCCTCTTACAATAGGGGCCACAGGTGAAAATCAAGGCAGAGACCAGAGCACACAAAAACGCTGGCTGAAGTGGTCAGACTAACAGTCTGTTCCAATTTGTGCACTTCAGCACTTCGAATACTTTGTTTGAGTGTGTAGTGCTGTTCCAAATCAAAAGCAGTAAAATGAAGTGCCCCGCAAGTACCCAAATTGTGGACTTCTAACGGTCAAATTCGAAGTGTGGAACGATGGACACTTCTCGCACTTTATCCAATGGCATCTTGGCAACGTAACCAAGTGGTGTAGTGAGGATTTTTGCAGTGGGAGTACGCCGTTTGTGACGTCTTTATCTTGAGTCGCTTATTCACTTTCAGTACAGAACTTAAAGTTCACTTTTTAGCATGTTTAGCCCCTTTTCTGGAGTGTCTAAGATGAAAAAGAATCATGGACAATTGCTCCTGTCTGATATTTTGCTCATTCAGAATTCCCCTTTTCTGCTTCAGAATGGCTTGCTTTGTGCATGTCCAATAATGTCCTTTTTGTTCTAACTGGTTCGAGAACGTCAATTTTAGGGTGGGAACCAAAACCAGAAACGTTAAAACGTTAAATACTGTTTCTGTTCAGAACGAACCAATTGGCAGACCGACAGACACACACACGCTGGCGAAAACATAACCTCCTTGGCGGAGGTAATGAATAGCAAATGCCCAATGGTGGTAAGGCCATTTGATAATTACAGAATGATGACATCTTTTCATTGGTTTTCCAAGATTATGTTTAGAACCGCAAAAAATACCTTTGTTTGGCCCTCACTTCCAAATTTGCTCCTCACTGTTCTAAAAAATACACCAAATTCATATAACTGGTGTGTGTACATTCATTTTCATGACAGTCACTTTCAAATGTATTATCCTATTACTTGCCTCTATATTGTCTTATTTCATTAAGGCTCATTTATTTGTCAAAGATTTTCATTATGGAAAACTAGAAAAGCGCTCAGAGAGCGCAGACCTCCGCCAAGACAATGTGGTCACAGATAGTGTTCTGGATCACCGATCGCCACCAAAATCTAATTCGTTCTTACTTGTCCCAATACACACATTGTCCGTGAATTTCATCCAAATCCGTGCAGTACTTTTCGAGTTATTTTGTACACCAGACACACACACGGACACCTCCTTGGTGGAGGTAATAATAATAAGTCCAGACAGGACGAACAATATCCCAATACAAAGCAAAACAAAGGAAACCTCTGCCATTGACAATGTGCAATGGGTAAACGTAGCTCTTCATGGACCTATGAGGGCTTTAACTGTGACACATTTTTCCTTGTCTTCAGAAATCATCTCACCTGTTTTAATCCTTTTAGAAGCAGGCTGGCTCTTTCCTCCATGTTGGAGCTGAGTGTAGACACTAATAGTGTACTCAGTTCCTGGTCTCAGGCCTGTGATGTCTGCACTGCATGAGTCAGTAGAAAAGGACTTTGGCTCAGTCCCTTCACTCTGGTAGGAGACCAGGAATCTGTGTGGAGTCTGTTTCATCTCAGGAGACACCTGCCAGCTCAGGTGAGCAGATGATGTAGTGATGGAGCTCACAGTCAGACACTCTGGGACTTGAATCTCTGGAATGATCAAGAACATAGTTGTACAATAACAGGAAAGGTCATACTGTAAACAACACATTACAAAACAATGTTATCTCCACTTGATGGTATAGCAGGCTCATTACAGCTACTGTAAGGCTCATGGCTTATGACAGTCTGTTGTAACACGGTCAGTAATATTTGAACACAAAAAGGAAGATTTTGGAATATGGTTCACTTCTGCAAAACTCAAGTTTTCGTCTCTGCCATTGAGGGAGTAAAGTGGAATTGACTTGGATTAGTGGAAGCCAGGATGTAAACAAACAGTTGCTGCTTTAACAAGCACACTGCTTTAACCACTTTTTTAGTCACTTGAGGTCATGCAGACTACAGTTCTGAGTTGTGAGGTGTTCACTGATGTTGCAGAGCTTTTGGGGTGAGATTTAGAGCATGTTACGATGTTAAAAACACAGTTTAAAAGTCTACCCCAATGGGTTAGCGGTCGGTGCTAATTCTCTGATCAAGGAAATGTTGGACCAAAATTTCTTGCGTCTTCGGTACTGACACGTCTCGAAGAGCTCGAGAAATAGAGATTTTGTTTACATTGACCAAAGTTATCGTTTAAAGGGACACCAGGCAACGTTTTACTGTTAATTTACCAGCCTCACAGTCGCTTCGATGATTAAATGGTTCATTACGGAGTGACCGGAGGGTCTCTCGTCAGACTCAAGCATTTTGTTTCACAGTAATCCCACTTGCAATATGGTAGACCAGGAGGAGTGAGTCTTTCATACTGTTAACAAACAGTGTAATACCCACTATATGAATCTGATTATATTACAGTACATTTATTAATGTGTACTCAAAAATGTTTTTACCTATTTCAAAGTTTAAGATGTTTGGTTTGCTCTGGCGGCCATTGCTCAGTGCAGTGGATACTCTGATAATGTAATCTGCTCCATGGAGTAGGCCAGTAACAGTATAACTCTCAGACTCTCCATGTATTGTGTCTACTTGTTTCTGATCTCTGAAGATCTCCAGCAGGTAAGACACCTGATCCACCCCAGCTGGTTTGGTCCACTTCACACAGGCTGTCAATGAGCTCACATCCACAGTGAGATTCTCCGGGGGAGGAACCTCTGCAGGAGAGAGGATTAGAATCATGTTTATATACTTTTTGGGGATATTCACACCTGCCTTGTTTAGTTTGCTTCCTTGGTTCGGACATTTTGTGAATACCAATATGAATACAAGCATTCAAACTCTGGTGTGTTCAAAATAAGGGAGAGATGTGTCCCTCACCTGTGATGACAGATCTCTCCACCCATGCACTCTGGAGGTCATCTTCAGTGAGGGTGGCCACAGTAAAGTGGTATTTATCTCCTGGAATCAGTCCTGTCGCTTTCAGACCCAAACCTCCCACTGTGATTCTGTGTTCGTTTCCACCTCCTCTCCTGATCACTCTGTATCTGCAGGGTCCAGGAGCGCCCTCCGGTGGTGACCAGGTTAAGTACACAGAGTCTGATTTCACTTCAGTGAACTCAACTTCCCTTGGGGTGGGAGGAACATCTGAAAGCACATAGTGGCAGAGGACTTCAGATCATCAAGTGATGTTTCAGTCTTCAGTTGATAAATCTCCACAAAAATATGACTCATTATATGCTGCACCTTCTCTGGTAATAGGATTTGATGATGTCTCTCTTGAGTTCTGTAAAGACAGCAAAAGACACATTCTATAAATAAGATTGTATTAGATTAGAAAGAGCGCTATAACTGTAATGGTGCTCCAGTAAACTCTGCATTGCATCCTGTGTTATCAGCACTGCTGAGCACTGGTGTGTGTGTACAGTATGTCTCACCTGTTCAATGACATCATGGGTCCTGTGGTCATAGAGTAGACAGCATGAGCAGATTGCTGATTGGTCAGTCCTGCAGTAGAACTCCAGCTGTCTGTGGTGTTCCATACAGAGGTTCTTAGACTGGAGGTCCTGTAGCTGGTGTCTCTGCAGGTCTGGAGATGTGTAGTGATCCCTCACATGAGTCATCACAGTAGGAGGACATGCAGTCCAGACACGTTCTTCACAGCAGTGTCAGAGACACACATCACACAGCACCACCTACAGATGACACACTGCAGAAAAGAGAAATGAGCTCTGTGCCTGAATAAAGGGGTCTGTGTACGCATTCATTCTTTATTCAGTTTTCAATTACAGAAAGGGTCAGTTTGGTTACTCACGACATAAATATCAGCTATCAGAATAATATCAGAATCATCCTTTTTTGTCTGTTTTGTTAGTTAGTTTGTTTGTTTTGTT
>JAODXP020000232.1:0-40108 GCA_027497455.2 Sardinella longiceps | reverse complement strand
GTGAGGTTTAAGTCCAAAACGACTAGCTTATAGTTAGCATATAGCTATGTCGTCATGGTAACTGCCAAACAAACCCTCTCTGTCTAAAGCTAAAAAGCACACTTGGTTCATACAACATTGTTTTGCAGAGGATCGATTGAATTGTCATTTGTTGGTTTCATTAATGATCACAGACAATATTATGGCACACATATGTGTTTATATCATTCTATAATTTCTTAAGGGAAAATGTTAATGATGTGACGTAATGTGACACTGCTGCTAATGCAGACCCAAACACTTCACGTTTGTGGCCATCTGCTACGATGTTGCTCCCTTGAAAGATCTTTGATAAAACTGTGACATGGTGGTTAATTGTCACCGCCTTTCTTAGCCGTTTTTGATGTGTGTGTAAATGCGATTTTCTTTCTTACTCGGGGGAGGGGAGTATACCCGGTTTCTTGAAGACCTGGGGAAGTGTAAACTAAGCCTGAGTTTTATTATCTTATTCATTGCTTACTTCTTGTTTTTTGTTTGTTTTTTTATTTAGCTTTATGTGCTGGCTTTGGCTTCAGTGCTGGTAGCACAGCCTCATATCATGTTTGACATAGGCCGTGCTGCTGTCTTGTCTTTGCTTGTTTTTTTTATATAGTTTTTATGTTTATGTGCTTTACTTGTTTTGTCCTTTTGGTTTTTGTTAATCTTTCTTTTGCTGTCTTAGAATGGAGGTGGCCCTGGGAGTGACTAGTCCATAGCACAGGTGTTGTGTGTTGTGTATTGCTTATAGTTTGCTTTGTGGTTTGCAGTGTACCACTTGAACTTCCTTAGTTACTTGTACGCATGAACTTTGTGTAGACTAAAAGCATGATCCATAGTTGCCACCCTAGATCCATATAGGGAACCAAAGTCATGCTAACTTCCAGTTTAGCATATGGGACCTAACGAGCTGAGAGTGAATGGACAGATAAACGTGACTTTTGGTCCACTTTGATTTATAACTTGAGTCACACATATGTTGCACGTGAATTTAAATGATAACCATTCATGGCAATCAAGACTATGTTTGTTGTTTTATGTAACGTAACTTTTGAAGTTCGTCTACAATCAATTTATTTTTTACGTTTGTGAAGCTCAAAATGTAAGTTTAAACATTATAAACATTACATATGTAACCCACGACGCATAACAAAGCGGACCAGAAGTTATATGTATCTGTTCATTCATTTCAATAGGCTCGATAGGACCGTAGGCTAATGCGGAAGAGGGCGTGACTTCGGCTCCCTATACCTCCCTTTCCTCTTCAGTTTATTAATAAATCTAGTTTGGAATTCATGTCTCTCAGTGTTTCTTGAAATTTGAGCAACTTGGATATGTTACTAGGTGCCATAATCTCTTAAAGATTTCCAGAGGAGTTAGGCCTCAGGCTGGCGTAGTCAGGCTACAGAGATTGGCCCTCTGTCCTTTCCCTATCACCCTCTTACAATAGGGGCCACAGGTGAAAATCAAGGCAGAGACCAGAGCACACAAAAACGCTGGCTGAAGTGGTCGGACTAACAGTCTGTTCCAATTCGTGCACTTCAGCACTTCGAATGCTTTGTTTGAGTAGTAGTGTAGTGCTGTTCCAAATCAAAAGCAGTAAAATGAAGTGCCCCGCAAGTACCCAAATTGTGGACTTCTAACGGTCAAATTCGAAGTGTGGAACGATGGACACTTCTCGCACTTTATCAACGGCATCTTGGCAACGTAACCAGTGGTGTAGTGAGGATTTTTGCAGTGGGAGTACGCTGTTTGTGACGTCTTTATCTTGAGTCGCTTATTCACTTTCAGTACAGAACTTAAAGGGGAAGTTCACTTTTTAGCATGTTTAACCCCTTTTCTGGAGTGTCTAAGATGAAAAAGAATCATGGACAATTGCTCCTGTCTGATATTTTGCTCATTCAGAATTCCCCTTTTTCTGCTTCAGAATGGCTTGCTTTGTGCATGTCCAATAATGTCCTTTTTGTTCTAACTAGTTCGGGAACCTCAATTTTAGGGTGGGAACCAAAACCAGAAACGTTAAAATACTGTCTCTGTTCAGAACGAACCAATTGGCAAAAAAATCTGGTTCAAAGCCCTGACAGAAACACAGACAGACCGACAGACACACACACGCCGGCCAAAACATAGCCTCCTTGGCGGAGGTAATGAATAGCAAATGCCCAATGGTGGTAAGGCCATTTGATAATTACAGAATGATGACATCTTTTCATTGGTTTTCCAAGATTATGTTTAGAACCGCAAAAACTCACTGTTCTAAAAAAATACACCAAATTCATATAACTGGTGTGTGTACATTCATTTTCATGACAGTCACTTTCAAATGTATTATCCTATTACTTGCCTCTATATTGTCTTATTTCATTAAGGCTCATTTATTTGTCAAAGATTTTCATTATGGAAAACTAGAAAAGTGCTCAGAGAGCGCAGACCTCCGCCAAGACAATGTGGTCACAGATAGTGTTCTGGATCACCGATCGCCACCAAAATCTAATTCGTTCTTACTTCTCCCAATACACACATTGTCCGTGAATTTCATCCAAATCCGTGCAGTACTTTTCGAGTTATTTTGTACACAGACACACACACGGACACCTCCTTGGTGGAGGTAATAATAATAAGTCCAGACAGGACGAACAATATCCCAATACAAAGCAAAACAAAGGAAACCTCTGCCATTGACAATGTGCAATGGGTAAACGTAGCTCTTCATGGACCTATGAGGGCTTTAACTGTGACACATTTTTCCTTGTCTTCAGAAATCATCTCACCTGTTTTAATCCTTTTAGAAGCAGACTGGCTCTTTCCTCCATGTTGGAGCTGAGTGTAGACACTAATCGTGTACTCAGTTATTGGTCTCAGGCCTCTGATGTCTGCACTGCATGAGTTAGTAGAGATGGACTCTGGCTCAGTCCCTTCACTCTGGTAGGAGACCAGGAAGCTGTGTGGAGTCTGATCCATCTCAGGAGACACCTGCCAGCTCAGGTGAGCAGATGATGCAGTGATGGAGCTCACAGTCAGACACTCTGGGACTTGAATCTCTGGAATGATCAAGAACATAGTTGTACAATAACAGGAAAGGTCATACTGTAAACAACACATTACAAAACAATGTTATCTCCACTTTATGTATAGCTGGCTCATTACAGGTAAGGCTCATGGCTCATGACAGTCTGTTGTGTTTGAACACAAAAAGGCAGATTTTGGAATATGGTTCACGTCTGCAAAACTCAAGTTTTCATCTCTGCCATTGAGGAGGTAAAGTGGAATTGGCTTGGATTAGTGGAAGCCAGGATGTAAACAGACAGGTATGTTGCTGCTTTCACAAACACACTGCCTTAACCATGTTTTTAGTCATTTGAGGTCATACACACCACAGTTCTGCATTGTAAGGTGTTCACTGATGTTGCGTAGCTTAGAGCATGTTACGATGTTAAAAACACAGTTTAGTAGTCTGTCCCAATGGGTTAGCGGTCGGTGCTAATTCTCTGATCAAGGAAATGTTGGACCAAAATTTCTTGCGTCTTCGGTACTGACACGTCTCGAAGAGCTCGAGAAATAGAGATTTTGTTTACATTGACCAAAGTTATCGTTTAAAGGGACACCAGGCAACGTTTTACTGTTAATTTACCAGCCTCACAGTCGCTTCGATGATTAAATGGTTCATTACGGAGTGACCGGAGGGTCTCTCGTCAGACTCAAGCATTTTGTTTCACAGTAATCCCACTTGCAATATGGTAGACCAGGAGGAGTGAGTCTTTCATACTGTTAACAAACAGTGTAATACCCACTATATGAATCTGATTATATTACAGTACATTTATTAATGTGTACTCAAAAATGTTTTTACCTATTTCAAAGTTTAAGATGTTTGGGTTGCTTTGACGGCCATTGCTCAGTGCAGTGGATACTCTGATAATGTAATCTGCTCCATGGAGTAGGCCAGTAACAGTATAACTCTCAGACTCTCCATGTATTGTGTCTACTTGTTTCTGATCTCTGAAGATCTCCAGCAGGTAAGACACCTGATCCACCCCAGCTGGTTTGGTCCACTTCACACAGGCTGTCAATGAGCTCACATCCACAGTGAGATTCTCCGGGGGAGGAACCTCTGCAGGAGAGAGGATTAGAATCATGTTTATATACTTTTTTAGGGGATATTCACACCTGCCTTGTTTAGTTTGCTTCCCTTGGTTCGGACATTTTGTGAATACCAATATGAATACAAGCATTCAAACTCTGGTGTGTTCAAAATAAGGGAGAGATGTGTCCCTCACCTGTGATGACAGATCTCTCCACCCATGCACTCTGGAGGTCATCTTCAGTGAGGGTGGCCACAGTAAAGTGGTATTTATCTCCTGGAATCAGTCCTGTCGCTTTCAGACCCAAACCTCCCACTGTGATTCTGTGTTCGTTTCCACCTCCTCTCCTGATCACTCTGTATCTGCAGGGTCCAGGAGCGCCCTCCGGTGGTGACCAGGTTAAGTACACAGAGTCTGATTTCACTTCAGTGAACTCAACTTCCCTAGGTGGAGGAACATCTGAAAGCACATAGTGGCAGACTTCAGATCATCAAGTGATGTTTCAGTCTTCAGTTGCTAAATCTCACAAAATATGACTCATTATATGCTGTACCTTTTCTGGTAATAGGATTTGATGATGTCTCTCTTGAGTTCTGTAAAGACAGCAAAAGACACATTCTATAATAAGATTGTATTAGATTAGAAAGAGCGCTATAACTGTAATGGTACCCAGTAAACTTGCATTGCCTCCTGTGTTATCAGCACTGCTGAGCACTGGTGTGGTGTACAGTATGTCTACCTGTTCAATGACATCATGAGTCCTGTGGTCATAGAGCAGACAACGAGAGCAGATTGCTGATTGGTCAGTTCTGCAGTAGAATTTCAGCTTTTTATGGTGTTCATCACAGAGATTCTTGGTCTGGAGGTCCTGTAGCTGGTGTCTCTGCAGGTCTGGAGATGTGTAGTGATCTCTCACATGAGTCATACAGTAGGAGGACATGCAGTCCAGACAGTTCTTCACAGCAGCATCAGAACAGACATCACACAGCACCCTTACAGATGATACACTACAGAAAAGAGAAATGAGCTCTGTGCCTGAATAAAGGGGTCTGTGTACGCATTCATTCTTTATTCAGTTTTCAATTACAGAAAGGGTCAGTTTGGTTACTCACGACATAAATATCAGCTATCAGAATAATATCAGAATCATCCTTTTTTGTTAGTTAGTTTGTTTTTTTTTGTTTGTTTTTTGTCTTGACTCATTCTGCTGCTTCTGCACCTTCATCCTAATTTGACTTTGCAAAGCTCTATAGGCAGCTCAGCCAAGATATACCTCAAGTTGTCCTTTATAATACAGTACAGGCAAATGATAGAACTATGTACTCCTGATTCTTACTACATTGTAATTCTTACTAATTCCTAGCCAAATACATCCATTGGTACAGCTGACGGCACATGCCACTGTGCGCTGTAGCCTACATCTGGTTCAATTAATCATAGCATTTTAAACTGCTCGATGCTCACACAGCATGTTTGAATGCTTGTGTGTGTGAACGGTCTATACCCCCCATACTCAAATATTTGTTTCAATCGTGCTATGCTCTTATTTTGAAATCATGCGCCCCATTCTCAAGATGGCCTCCATGCCAACGATTAAACAGATAGCAGCTTGCAAACTCCAGACAGTCAGTAACACGCTTTCCGACCGGAGCCATAATGGCATGCTTGAAATTTGCACCAAAAAGAAAACTGGACAGCGAAAACCGCCATGAATGGACAGAAAGGTTTTCGTTCTTTCTACCACCGTCCAGCACTCGCCCTCTGTACTTAATATGCCAATGTCGCGGTAATAAAAATATGCCATGTCATGAGAGGTGTATACAGTTTATGACAGATTCATGACAATGTCATGTCATGACAGTGTCATGTTAGTCTTATGACGATACCTTCAAATAAAGTGTAACCGATAAGTCCAATATACACGACATATGGGGGGTGCATATAAGATTCAGATGTAACCAGGGTGCAACTATACTAAGTACAGGTATAAGATTGACAGGTGGTACGTAGTAGTGTTTCTGCCAACCAAAAACCCATATTAAAAATAAGTCACATGCACTGATTAAGTAAACATATCTACCAACAATTTGGCATTGTTGGCATTACTCTGCAGCAATTTTTATCTATGTAGCAGCGTGCCTCCTGCTCTAAGATGGGTTTTGGCAGGTTGGGATGTCTGGGGAGTGGAGTCTGCTGCTAACCATGCCACATACATCTATACATACCTTAGGGCCTACACAACACATATATCTGAATACTTTTGAGTAATAATGAAATGACAATACCTAGAACCAGACCGATGAGATGAAGCGTAACCAGATTCGGAGGACCTGGAGCTGAGGAGATCATGTGGCAGCCACACATGGGAAGAAAATACAGTACATAGTGCACGTGTGTTAGTTTTTCTCTCCTTCTCAGATAGACAATCAGGGAAAATGGCTTTATTTCTAAATTAAATCATCTGTAAGCAGCCAACACACATTAACAGTAAATCCTGAAAGATGAATTAGAAATATGAATCGTATGCTTTACTTTAGTGGAATCTAAGACATGATCAGAACTGAAATAGGAAATTAAGGCTTGTACCAATACTGAGAATTGTGTACAAATTGACAAAGAATTGGACGATTAGCACAATTGACAATGCAATCGAAAAATTAATCAATAAAATTCCCACCCTTGCATAGTTGCATAGTCAGTGACTATTACACTGCCTACCTGTTCACTTCCCACATGAGATCAGGTGGGCGGTCTTTTGACCGATCACTCCTCATGGACTGACCACTGGATACAGAGGATCCTGCTCTCTCCATGATGTCACTGTGAATATCAGAAGATTAACACAAGGCAGGTTTATTTATTGAAGACCATGCTTGAAATTTTAAAACCCCAGACTGGATGTGCTTGCATAGGCTGTCAGGGGCTCTGACAATTTGTCAACCATTCGTGATTGGAAGCAAGTGGATACTTTTGCTTAGCGAAAGCATAGTAGGCCTACTGACAATGGCAATTACAGTATGCTACATTTATGTTTTAATATTTTTATAATACTATAGAATGCTTCATTCACTTCAGAGGGACTTCCCAAAGTTCTACTGTATGTACTGTATGTGGGGCCACGAAGTTTGCGGTATAATTAGTGCCAGCGACATTACAAAGTAACATTCAAAACCGCCAGCATATCTCCTCGTAACCTGGTTCTCACGCAGATGGATGTTTCTCATCCAATGTGTAATTTTGAAAAACTTTTGTAACCTGGTTCTCACGCAGATGGGTCTGGTCGCGGCTTGTTGAGCCCGAAGTCTTCGTTTAGCCCATACTCGAGCCTGCCTCTATGCCTCCAATCCATCTGGCATTTCGTCGGTTGCCTCGATGTTTTCTGCTGTGACGGGGCGGGGGTTGTATTAAAAAAAAATCTCGAACCTGATTGGAAATTCAATGTGCCTGTCACGTACTACTTGCTACGTCATACCTGTTAACATCCCGCCCCACGATTGTGATTGGATCTATGGCATAGAGGCGGGCTCGAGTATGGGCTAAACGAAGACTTCGGGCTCAACAAGCCGCGACCAGACCCTCGTGCGAGCTCACGAAGTTGAACGAAGATGCACGAAGGGTCTGTGAGAACCAGGCTAATCTCCTCGACCATTCAAGCTAGAAACAACCTGAAGACAGCTTTGCAGAAACAGCACTTTCAAATGATACCTTTAGCCTAGTAGCCTACATGTGTAATGAGATTGCGAAATATATGTCTTACAAAAGTTTTTCAAAATTACACATTGCCAGTAACCTAGAAATCTTTACGTACCCTAGTGGCGGCAAATTAATTTCCTCAGCCTGTGCGTCTAGTAGCAAGCCATAGGGAATTTTATTGGATGATGCCGTTGGCGACATCTAATCACAACGCTCTATGTGTTCGCCGATCTTGTTCGTTCCTGCGATTGGCCATAGGCTATCCTGTTGCGTCCAGAAGTAGTTTGAAAGATAGCAACACTGTTTAGCCCACGATTGAGTTTAGTTTATCTCTCGATGCCAGACTATACATTTCAATGACGTAGGATGGCCTGCCAGGCTACATTACCAGGGCACATGCAAAAAAAATTCAGTACCATGGCCAGAAACAAAGACAATCATGATGCAGCCCTGCACCAGTTTTCTTCTCTGTGCAATACGAACATCAATAAAATATTGTCAATAGGGCCTACTCATCTTTTTGCAAATTGTTGGCTAAAGCCTAAAGTTGCCTACCCCACCTTCATAATTACTTTTTTTTATATAAATGTCCAAAATGTTTGTGGCATGTCACACTATCAGGCATGGACTTGCCATAGGTCATAGCCTACAGGACAATGCCCAGTGGGCCGACAGTCATTTTTGGGACCTGGACTGTCAGAATGTACTTGTAATTTTCTTGTAGAAGTTACATTTCTCCTGTTCATGCAATGTGTCCAACATTGTGTCCAAGTATTTCTGTTGTAAGTGTAAAATGTTCTGAATGGTTTAGTTGTTGAGCCATCAACAACTTTTTAAAATTGCATAAATCTGCATATAAGATGTATAGACTAGAGCTTAGGAAAGGGGCTTCTGATGTCTCATGCCAATTGTGTTGAGTTCAGAGTTCGTTCAGCATAGGGATGCAAAGGTACACTCTGCAGCTAGGCTACAGGCCTACTTGACTGCAGGTGTGTTACTTGAAGTGGGCTAGAGGCTACTACATTTTTGTTAGATGAATCACTTTTAGATTCTGTGTCGCTCCTTGTCCAGAGCCGCGCAAGTCAATTTATTAAAAAAAATGACAAACTCAACGCATGAGCTTTCTGACAGAAAATTGACGAATGTCAGCTGAAACTTTTCATCTTGATTAGCCTACATACAGTAGGCCTTTATCTCCGTGATAAAGTCGACTACATTGCATAGTCCGGTCTATCTGGCGAACTTCTACCACAGGACAGCAGTAATCTAGGCAAATATAAAAAATGCACGTCAAGGATTGCAGGGATTTTCTGTTACATTGCACACTCGAAGTCACAAATTAACATTTGAACTTTTCTCAATCTTAGTTAGGCTAATACATTATACGTTGGATAAACTGCGTCATCCATTTACCAAGAAAAGTAAAAGTGAAAGAAAAGTAGCATATACAAATGGCCTATGTTTCCATAAGGCCAATAGGCCTAGTATACATATATTTCGGTTAACGGTAACATATTAAAAGCCTTACCTACATCACAGTATTAAACATAGGCTACTGTATAAGTCTATTTTGAAAATCAAAACCTATTAACGTGGTAACTGTGACTGCGTGCCGCAATGTGCGCAGACCGACAGCGCCGGGACTATTTACTTTAAAAAACACTCACTAGACTATTTCTCATTTTTTTTCAGGAAGCCTAAGACCCACCGTAGACTACCTAGGGGCTGACGGTGAATAGGCCTATTATAATTAAAGCGGGGCCAAAATAAGGTGCAGGCTATAGCGAGACTCACCAGGAAACGTCCTTTCACATGAAGGTCGACAATTAGCCTATGTCTGGAGAGGGTGTATTTCCCGTACTTTCCCACTAGATGTCGAGCTGAGATTTTGATAGAGATAAATAGAATTTTATCTGCACCCCCGAATTCACTTACCTCACTCACGTCAGATCATGCGCTACGTAACTTTCGTAAGGCACTGACGTGAGTGAGGTAACGAATTCACAGCTATTTGTCAGATATGCGCATATGACAGTATATTGAGCTTTCCAATGGTGTTATTTGCTAGATGCTGTAATGAGGGGTTTGAGAGAAATTGGGCTTTGAATTAGTAACATGAAAATTCTAACATTAACAAAAATCCGCTACTCGCAAAGCATTCCTCACGGAGATACATGTATTGTGCGCAAATTGAGCCTTCCAGATGGGGCGCGAAAATTCTCTACCTAAATGACAGAAGAAGTTTGAGAACCACTGCTCTAAAGGAACTCAGAGCAATGACTCAGCATGTGGTAAAACAAATGCTGTAGTGAAGCAGATTTGTTTGATTGTTTAACTGTCATGCCTCTGCTATTACAAACTGAAGAACTAAATATAGACTGGAATGTCTTCAGTGCTATATCTCTATCAATGAAGCAGTCAAGCTGAATGACCATGACCTGAATGAAACACATACAGACTACTCTCACAAATGCCTCTGCATTCCATGACCCCAAATCATTGAATTTTACTTCCATAGGCTACTCTTTATCACGGCGAGCCATGGCACTCCCTATTAACGCCATTCAACCTGCAATTCCAATATTCAAATCCGCTAGGGGCGATCGAGGTATAAGGCTAAATGTATACTTTTCACATATTTAAGGACAACATATCACAGATTGCATTTTATTTTAAGCAACTTTGACATGGATGTCAATCAAAACACTCACTAGCATTCTGCTACTCCAGGCCTGGGCAAACTAAGGCCCGGGGGCCACATGCGGCCCGTTGAGCTATTTAATCTGGTCCGCAGAGCCTTCCGAAAGTAGAATAATTTATCTTTTAGCCAAGGAGACTTAGATTATAGGCCTAAATTATCAAATTTGTTGTAGTCATGAAAATCTCCCTTTTTAACTCTGTATGTTAACATGTCCTCTGAAGAAAGTGAGGCTACTGGTTTGAGACTTGACAATTTACCGGCCTCAACCGGTTGACGGCTAACACCCGGCCCATTAGTGAAAATCTAAACACCAATGTGGTCCTTCGACCAAAATAATTGCCCACCCCTGTGCTACTCTATTCTGGTGAATGGCCATAGGGAAAGACTTGCTGTGTCACGTAACAGACACTTTGGAAGGGATTTTACAAATTAACAAAAAATGCTAAAAATATTATGTGTGGACTGAGAATGAAGTCAAATTACTCTGAACCGCATGCATGAATGCATTTATTCAAGAAAAAATTGCATCAAAAGAAATACAGCATTTGATGGTGCAGCTGCATAGAACCCAATTCATTCTTCACTTACTCACGCGCCATCTAGGCGCAGTACCACCCGGATGTAAAAGGGGAGCGCTAATTCTCCCCTATTAAAAGTTCTCTGGGCTACCCAAGTTAGAATATCTTACAGTTACAAGTCTGAAGACCTAACCACTAGACCACAGCTGTATGATACAAAATAAGGCAACAACCACTATGATGGCTTCCCCATGTATAAGAATATGATTTAAACCATATGTTTTTTATATGTGAAGTGTATCTTTTGTCTGATTAAAAAAAAATATATATATAGATATATTTTCAAAGTAGATTTGATTTGTAATTGTCAGTGCCCTAATATCTGATGTCAAATATCCTGACATATACATTGTTTTTCTAGTGTGCGTGAATTGCTCCAAAGTCTTGATTTAGGAACTACCGTTAGGCCTATTACATTAGATTAGGCTATGGCAAAAGGAGGTGGACAAACAGATAACACACAAAACATAAAAATAGGATGCAACAAACACTCAGCACTTCATATCAGCCGAGTCAGCTGATTGCACAGCCTAATGAACAATGTTTGGCTGTTGCGTTGGACTCGTGGGAAAAAGTTTAAAGCCAGTCGAATGCATTAGGCCTACAGTCTGTAACTGGGCTCTGTTTAACAGCAGATGAGACAACCAAACTTTTTCTTGGATAAAAACAAGGGCTGTGAGAAAGATGTTGAATTGCCAACACATTATTTTGCATGCACATAGTTGTCAGATCTGATTTTGTAGCCGTTTTCACTGGCTACCCTGTTGCATTTATGGCTGTTTGGAGCCTAATACAATTACGCAAAGGTCTCCTCTGCTGCCTCATAGCTCAAAACAGGCCGGCACAAATTCAGCTTGAGATCCACACCAGTTGATAAAATAATCAACCATCTCGCCCGTCTAGTAGCCTACTAAAATGGTTAAATGAAAAATATAACTCTGCCTACAATATTTTTTGTTACAGCAACGTCCTGCCGACGGCATCTTGTGGTAGCACTCAATTAAACCCTCGCGCAATGATTAACTGAAACACCTAAGAGCCACAAAGTTTTCAAAACAACAAAAATCCTGTCTTCTGTGAAAGTATGATGATGATGTTAACCACTGTCTTAGCCTACTTAGATTATTGAATAGCCTACTCCTCCCTCTGCCCTCCCCACCTTCTGAACCTGAAAAGCTTACGGAGACAGGGGGAGCTAAGCGGTTTTTATTGCTATCTGAAAAGGCATCAAAATCTCACTGCATGTTGGTTGAATGTGCATTAAATCGCAGATATACCTATTATATAGCTACCAGAGATTGCAGAGGAAAATAGCCAATAAAAATATATGCATTTAAAATAATATCCACATACGTGTTAACAGGGCCTAAATAGTCAGAGCAAGACAATAAATTACAGGTGCACAGGATAATTGCAATTAACAGAAAGCGAGAGAAAGACAAGGACAAAACATGGAGTGGATTTTATTTATTTATTTTTTTTATTTAAACCTTTATTTTACCAGGAATGTCCCATTGAGATAAATAATCTCTTCTACCAGGAAGTCCTGGCCAAGATAGCCAGCAGAAAAATAAAATAAAAGCACAGAAATGACAAGTACACAACAGTCTATGAAACAAACATGTACACAACAGTCAGTGAAACAAACAAATACAAAGTATAGAAATGACACAGACCATAAACAACAAAGACAAATACAGAATAAGACAAAAATAAAAATTACATGGACTATAAATGACAACAACAATACATATAAAAAAGACGCTAGGACAGAGAAAAGCTAGAAACAGTGGCATTCTTGTGTTAAAACAGTTTTTAAGAGTTTCTTAAAAGTGTTTATGGAAGGGAGGACCTGGATAATAGGGGAACAGAGCTCACCAGGATCATAAGTAACAGAGAACACAGAAAACATGAACCGGATCAGAGGACACCCCCCCTTTCCTTTTTTCTTCCTTCTCTCACTCAACTTTTTATTCATTCATTTCATTTTATTTTATTCATTTATGATGTTTAAGGGTCTATATTAGCCTGACACGCCAGACTATATCATAAGAATGTATAGTCTGAAGACCACTGATAGACTGTGCCTCAATGGAGGGGCGGGTGATTGCGTTGCCTTTCAAACTGCCTCTCCACGTAATAGGCTAGCGTTCCGGCCAGTGGTACCAGCTGGTATATCCAACTTTTCCCGTAGCCCGTCGGTAGCACGGCAAAGACATCTTTTTCAGAACGAAAAACTTCAGTGCATTTTCTTGTTTCACTTTCAAAGAAAATGACAAGTGCAATTCGTCCAAAACTAAGCAAAGACGATTCTGCTCTGGTTTGAGCAGGGCTGTCGTCATCGTACAAAGCCCGTCTTACGATTTCCTGTACACATGCCGCGCTGTGATTGGTTATCCGCCGCCAGAGTCAGGATACAACGGGTTTCTATCAGTGGCCTCTAGACCATGGAGGTATTAATAAACCTGGAGAAACATACCAAGTCCCGCCTCCCATTCATTCCAATGTGGAATGCTAGGCTAGTGAATTCATCCAAAATTGAACAAAATTTTAAGTTGTCAAGATGGCGTTTCATGGAGCTCACCTCCGACTCCATTTCATTAGGCCAATGAGGGCCCATGTTACTAATGAAAATGAGGGCGGCTCTGGCGGCACACACCTGATGTGCACAGGGAGCTCGTTAGCATGAGCTGAAAGTGTAGCATTAACCAATCAGCATATGTCAAATGGAGTTGGATATGATGTCATTTCTGGAAAATGGCGACGAGGAAGTGCAATGCTAATTGGCGAATCCTGACCCCCTGCTCTAGATGTATCCGCTGTGCAAATTCAAATTTGTTACTGCTAGGGGTACATCTAGAGTTCTAGGCTAGGTCTATATAGCCTAACTAATAACAATAAAAATAAACAAAATAGTAAAAAAAAAAAAAAAGAACAAAATCAAATTTATACTTTGGCTTGCCCCTTTATTTCATAGAACTGAACTCATTCCCTCCTTACAAGAAATGTAAGCCTATTGATTAACTCATAACCAAGATATTTTTCATTCTTAATTAAATAATACGGCCCAATTTTCCAGGGTATCATGATTCAATTGTTCCTAATAACATAAGACATTAATTCACACCTGGTCCCGCTAAAGCCATTCAGGTCAGCATCATTATACCCTATAAATGTGTCAAACTATTTTACACTAAACCAATACCTTCACATGATAAGTGAAGAGGGAGAAATAACTTAGTCCATCAAAGTACCTTAAGTCCACCGGTCACTGTCTTTTCCTGTGAGCTTCTTTAATAGATTCTTCTTGTCATCTAACTTCTTGTTCACGCCCCTTTGTGAAGTCTTTCAGCGCTGCCTGATCTTTGGAAGGTACCGGCCTTTCACCATGCGCTTTACTGTACGTTCCAATGATGCCTTGGGCTTGGAGCGCCGCAGTGGCCTCAGCTGCCGTGCTGAACACTTTCAGTCTTGCAGGATATACTAAGTGGGACTTTATCTTCCTTTCGCGTAATTCCTTTCGTATCCCAGTAAACAGGCTTCTATTTTTCATCACTGCTGCCGAGTAATCTTGATCGAGGTAAATCCACTGGTCGTCATGCTTGATCAGGCCCCTCTTCTTAACCCATGCCGCTTGTAGAACTCTTTGCCGTGTCTGCCAGGTTAAAAAACGGACCACTATTGAACGAGGTGCTTCTCCATCCTTTGGTTTCTTTTGAGAGGACCTGTATGCAGCAACTATGAACAATTCATTTTCAGGAATGTCCAACTTTACAGATATCAACTCATCAACGAATTTCATATATCCGCCCCTTCAGATTCCTCTATCACCTGGTGAATCCTGATGTTGTTCTGCCTCGATTTGCTCTGAAAATAATCGAGTTTCTCAGACATTACGCTTTGTTGCACCAACAAGTGAGTCAATATTTCACTCACAATTGGCTCTTTATCTTCCAAATCACTGATTCGTTGTTGCACGGGCTTATCTCCGACTGCATTCCTTTTACTTCCGACATCAGTTTCGTTATTTCTTGTTTCGTTCTTATTGAAATCTTCACGAAATGCACCAAGCTCCTCTTTAATGCTCAGCATCAAACTTAGGCCAGTCTCTTTGATTTCAGTTCGTTTACCTGCCATTGTTCTCGGCGATGGTTTGTGCTTTTGTTTCTTTTTCGTTTTGATCTGCTCGGGCTTTGTCTGTCCCGATTGCAAGTTCATGCCACCACTGCACGTTCAATATTATTTGTAACTTTCTATCTTAAGTATACATTTGTATGGGTTTTCCAAACACATTCTCTCTCAACACAGCCACTCTCTTCCGCTCAGCTCAGCTCAGCCGTGCGCCATCACTGACAATAAACATTGGCAAGCAGGAGTGGCTTTGGTTTAGGAGTAGGGCCAGACGGTTATCATTAAAATCGGTGTGTGTTTGTTTTCATTCTTCATCCCCGCCACTGAGTAGGTCTGACAGTTTTTTGAAGCGCGAACCCCACTCTTGGAGGCAGTTGTAGTCCTGGTCGTCTTCTGAGCTGGAGGAGTTGAGGGAGCTGAGAGTGCCTGTATCGGAGCCAGTACCCTCATAGTCATACACCAGAAGCGAGTCATGTGGTGGCACAGTGGGGTCGTTATCAGTTGTCTTTATATTTTCATTAATACAATTCCTCAAACTCTCCTCAGAGCTGGATAATCCCAGAAGCGCCAGATGCAAAAACTCCACTCCTGTGTACAGAAACATCAGCATCAAGTTATTGTCGTTATCTGACTACATGGTCATGTAAAAGAAATGAACCAATATATTGAATCAGAATACAGTTGTTTGATGAGAAATTCATGTAACACAACTTTGAACAATATTCAGATTTTCTTTGAGACATACTGTACATGGAGTAGACATTTATCAGATTTATTTTAACTAGTTTGCGAGTGGAACAAAATAATTGGAACAGCATAGACCGAACGCAGATGCGAAGCACAAATAATCGGTTTCCATTGATTCAATGTAAAGCGCTTGTTCACTTATGCGTTCGCGTTCAGTCTATGCTGTTCCAAATTATTTTGTTCCACTCGCTAACTAGGGCATTGAGCAGGCTCGTTCAACAGGGCTATGCTTGAATTCACTCCGGAGCTTTCCTTTAATATCAAGAAAATACATGTATACTTGTATATTTTTTGGACATATCTCACCTGAGGTAACATGCTAATAGGCTTGAAGTAATTGTGTGCTCTGACTTAATAATTAACTGAAATATAATGATTTAAGTATTTCTTCATTTTGATAGGCTATGTGCATTGTTTATGGCATAGAGTGAATTTCCTTATTGTATTATGATGTGCTCTCAGCAGTGTTTTTACCTATTTTAAAGTTTTCTCTGCTTGGTTTGCTCTGACGGCCATTACTCAGAATAGTGGACACGCTGATGATGTAATCAGCTCCATAGAGTAGTTCAGTAATATTATACTTGGGGAAATCTCTATGAATGGTTTCTACTTGTTCCTGGTCTTTGAAGAGCTCCAGTAAGTAAGACACCTGATCCACTCCAGTGGGTTTGGTCCAGGTCACACAGACAGTCAATGACTTCTGATCCACAGGGATTGAGATTCTGAGACTCTTTGGGGGAGGGACCTCTGCCAGAGAGAATTCATGTCAACGTAATCAACAAAATCAACTAGAAAAGACCTCCACCAAGACAATGTGGTCACAGAAGGTGTTCTGGATCATCGATCGCCACCAAAATCTAATCAGTTCTTACTTGTCCCAATACACACGTTGTCCATAAATTATGTGTTATGTTGTACACAGACAGATACACAGACACACACACGCTGGCGAAAACAACTTGCGAACGCTGGCGAAAGCAACTTTTTACCTCCTTGGCGGAGGTAAAAAGTTGCTTCTTACAATTTGATGTTTATTCTATGCTGTAATATCTTAGTCAATTGTTTTGAAAACCACATCCATGAAAACTCTACTTATACAAAGTATGTTGTTATGTCTCGTTTGATCACACACACACATTTACAACTTCACAGTCAATAGACATAGGAGAACTTTCAGCAAATTACCAAAATGAACAATACAAATCACACTGTAGGTAGGCAGGTAGTGTGACTTACCTGTATACACTGATTTCTCCACCCATGGACTCTGATGGACATCTTTTTCGAGGGTGGCTACAGCAAAGTGGTATTTCTCTCCTGGAGTCAGGTCCATCACCTTTACACCTGTACCTGTCACTGTGAGGCTGCGCTGCTTCCCACCTCCTTTCCAAGTTACCTTGTACCTACTGGCTTCACCAGCTCCCTCTGGTGGTGACCACCTTAAGTACAAAGAGTCTGGCTGCACTGTAGGGAACTCCATGCTTCCCGGTGGAGCCACATCTGGAGGCACAGGAAGTGTCACAAGGTTCAGACCATGAGGTGATGACTATCATAATAGCTGTTCTACTGTTGTTCTAATGTTATACCACTGCTTGGTCAAATTTCCTATTGTGATGCGCCATTTAGAATATGCATTATTTTTCAGGTAACAGCACGGCTATGAAGTAGCTCCACTTTTTGTCCATATTCAGACTTGCATATCAATTGACCCAACTCGCTCTGACTTTTAAATAAACTGTCACGTTAACACAGGATCACAATTTAGTGACCAGACTGACGTTCATGACACAGCAACATTGTAACTTGTGACCGCGATGGTTTTTAACTCTGTTACACTTCATTTGGAAGTGTGGGAAACGGTGAATTTACAGAGCCCAAGACATGTTAGAATCTTTGGATTTAGCGCTTGACAACGGAAGATGGAATTAACGACTGACTTAGCAACTGTACATTAGAACTAGTAATGGCAGTAAGTTTTGATTGAGAGGATGTGTGGCGGAAAGTAGTAGTTCTGCAAACTAGCTTGTCTTCAGCCATCAGCTAGCCACCGAGCCATCAAAACGAGCATATTGTTAGTCAAACGACATAGCGAAAAAGATATAGAAAAATAACCCATTTATCGAAGTTAGGAACTTCAAACGTTCGTTATTTTTCTATATCTGCACGCCATGGAGTTCATTATCCCACTTATACCACTGTTGCCAATTTTTCGCTATGTCGTTTGGCTAACAATATGCGCGTTTTGATGGCTCGGTGGCTAGCTGATGGCTGAAGACAAGTTAGTTTGCAGAACTACTACTTTCCGCCACACATCCTCCTGTCGTTCATTATCCCTTACGTATATTATGTACCTCTGCTAGACTTCGATGGCATCTCTCCTGGATTCTATAAAGTCATCAAAACAAACAATAAGAAATAATCTTTAACCAATGCGAATCAGCCATCATGTATGTCAGGGTCTGCTGTGTCTGTTACAGAATTATCAGGACTGCAGTGCAGATTGATCTACAGTCTATCAGTACCTGCTCAATGACGTCATGAGTCTTATGATCATAGAGTAGGCAGCGTGAGCAGATTCCTGATTGGTCAGTTCTGCAGTAGAATTTCAGCTTTTTCTGGTGTTCATCACAGAGGTTCTTAGACTGGAGGTCCTGTAGCTGGTGTCTCTGCAGGTCTGGAGATGTGTAGTGATCCCTCACATGAGTCATACAGTAGGACGCCCTGCAGTCCAGACACTTCTTCACAGCGGTGGGACGGCAAACATCACACAGCACCCCTAAAGATGATACACTGCAGAAAAATACAGCTTGTTTGATTGCAATTTCTGTTACTTCTGTTCCTGAATGAAGACACTAAGCAAAGCAATTATTGTGTCAAAGATTTGAATGTCTTGATCCATGTTTGTTCTGGTTAGTGTGTAAACTGTAATAGATTACAGTATTCCCTGCTGAATCTGTGTTATTTGTGTGGATGTTATTGAGTCATACTGTACCTGGAGCCGCGACCAGAATCTGAGGACCTGGAGTTGAAAGAATTAGAGATGGCAGTCAAATATGAAAAAATACGTGGTAATGGTGGTAATGAAAAAAAATGTGTACATGTGCTCCTATAGGCACCTCACTACCACCACACCCCCAACCTAAACCATCTTTGCAAGGCTCTGCTTTGAAGGTGCTCTGCGAGTGATGTTCTTGCCCCACATAATGTAAGGCAGGGATGGGCAACTGGCTGTTGTAATTACACTGTTGTCCGCTAGGGGCCGTTTCAGCTATTTCCATTTTTTTTAAAGCAAAGCACTAGCCTGGCGAATGCCAAACTAAAAATCACAATTGATATTTAGTCTGGAGACCTACCTATTGCATTTCTTGTAGCGGAAGCATCGCTTGCGATTGTCCAGAGCTGTTAATTGGGCGCTACGAATGTCTATCATATCGTTTGTACATACTGTAGTTCGGAGCCAATACCAGAGCCACCATGTGACGTAAAATGCAAACGAGGGCCGGGCAAACCCCTTTTTGTTCTGTGATTGGATACCGAAAGCAGGCGAGAAAATCGGCAATGGTCACCATGCTGTTTTGTAGAGTGAAATTAAATAAGGGTGCAAAGGAGCATGGGAACTCCCAGGCTAGCAAAGCATAACGAGAGGGGGATTTCATTTTGGAGACCCAGAGGCATGTTTTCCATTCTTCCTGCTCTACATTTGTCAGAGCAGTTTTTTCCACATTGAAGCACATTAAATCAAAGGAGAGAAACAGGCTCACTGATGACACACTTTGTCATTTGATGCGGATTGGATGCACAAAGACTGACATTGATATCCAGTCAATTGCACGGCAACAGAAAAATCCACAAGTTTCTCATTAAGTTGTTAACTGGGCTGTTTTTTGTTTGTTTTGCCATATTAAATGTGAGCCCTTGGCACTTAGTTTCTTTTACAACACACTTGTGCTTGTCGTTTAACAGAAAGAGTTATGTTGAAAATGGATTTCTGTGTGGGAAATATGTATGTTGGTTCAATAAACATACAGACCCCCAGATGGTAGTGATGAACAATTGACCTATGGCTAAGCCACGCCCCCTCCACTCACTCGGACAAACAATCGGACATTCGGTGATGGGCGCTATTTCAAGTGTTACAGTCAAAGAGATTTCTCAGGAGGTAATTGATGGCTTTTGGAGACAGAAAGATAAGATATCATCTCGAAGTCATCAAAAGGGCCATAGCTATGCACTAGAGGATTATGTTAATAATTTTGTCTTTTAGCAAGTCGATGAAAAGCTTAAGTTACACGCAACAATGTAAGGGTCCCAGTGTAAAAATGATAAACCTTATCTCGTTGCCATCGCCATTTCGGACAAGATAGACGTTAATGTTAGTTTAACAAGAGCCCTTTGGACAACCACTGTACAAAAGCTAGAGTATAAGAGACCAATAAACTCCCATCAAACAAAGTTACATGATGAACAACGCAGCTAGGACATAAAGTTGGGCAGAGACGTTGACTAGCGTTAGCTAACTTTCGCTAACGTTAACATTAGTTAACGTTGATGTTGATGTTGTGGTTAACGTTAGGGACGTTAAAATAACTTTGTTTCTTTCCAGCAAAGTGACAACATGTTGGCTCAAATACGATGTTGACTTGCCTTAGAACAGATGTAGACATCCTTGTTAATTTTGTCCACGTTCAGTTAATGTTGTGGTCTGTCTGCTGCATAACTTTATCCAAAGCAGACACTTATCTCGGTTTAGATGAGGCTTGGGAAAAGGCAAAAATACACCCTGTCGCCCAGCCTCTCAGGATACCTTGTGTCTGAGTTGCTTGTACCCCCTGCACACCGTTTGACCATTTAAAACTTGAAATACGGTGAAAAAACATATAAAAACGAACAAAAACTGGCGAACTGCAATGTATTTCAATGGACGTGCAAGCAGAGAATGTCCGAGTGCATTGGGAGCTATGCGCACTGTGATTGGCTCATCGCGTTCGGGGCGTGGTTTAGCCATAGGTCAATTGTGGCCCTTCCCTGATGTAAGGTATTATGGCATTATCTAGATGGGTTTATCTGTGTTTCTGCTGCCTACCTTCTCTGTTCCCACGGGAGTTTAGGTGGTTGATCTCTTGACCGATCACTCCTCATGGACACACCACTGGATAAAGGAGAACTGGGTCTCTCCATGATGTTTCTGTGAATATCAGACACTTAAAGGAATATTCCACCTTTTCATGAAAATTGGTTATTTACCCTCTTGCCTGGAGCTTCATATGTGGGTAGAAGTAGTTTGGTCGAAGCTAACATTGGGGTAGCCAGACAAGCAAAACGCAAGCACTGAGGCCAAAATGTGTAACTCTTAGTAAGACTGTTAATAACCCACTTTCATAAAAAGTTGGAATATTTTTCTACGTCACATTCCAGTTAGGAATAACAGTTGCCGAGGTGTCCAGATATAAGGAAATAACATTGAATCTCTTTATAAAAAAGCTTTAAAAATCTTTGAGAAAAAGACCCTGTCTTTTCACCACTGTAATATTCTACAGAGGCATAAACTTTTAAGTTTTGATAATTTTAAAAACTTCAAGTATGCGTGTTTTATGTATAAAGTGTCACACAACCTTGCCCCTCCCCCACGGCAAAGCTTTTTTCAAAGATGTGAAAGCAGTGGTATCACACGGGCCTCTGTAAAAGGAGACTCCATCATACCATTTAGACGCACCACTTTTGCCCAAAACGTGCTGTCAGTAATGAGAGGTAAAATTTGGAACAGCCTACCTCTCCACATAAGAGAGTGCCCCACTTACAACACCTTTAAAAATCACCTAAGACAGTGGTACCTTCAAAACCAAACATGCAATCACTAAATGTTACACATCTCATATATTCTCTCTTCATCTTCCTTTTGTTGCTTCTGTATATCTATTTATTGTTTACCTTTTCTTGCTTTTTCTGCTTGTTTGTTTGTCATTTTTTTGTTGCTTCTGTATATCTGTTTACCTGTTCTTGCTTTTTCTTTTTCTGCTTGCTGTCTGCATGTATGTTTGATTTTTCTGTCTTGGAGTAGATTGTCATGTTTATGTGTACCTTTGGTGATGTCCATGTCAGCATTGTACCCGCTTTGGTGTTGTCCATGTTTGTCTTTTTGTTTGTCTTTTGTCTTTTTTAGATATGTTTTTATGTTACCTGCCAGGGGACTACAGATGAAAAGTAGTCTTTTGACTAATTCTGGCATATTTACATGGCTGTATTTTTATACAAAAATGTTCATAAATATGCATGGTCCCTACCAAATAAACCAATAAATAAATAAAATAAAATAATGGACAAGATGGAAGCGAAGGAGAAACATAACGCAGAATGCTGAGTGCTGTCCGCTTCTGCCAACTCCATTATTTCCTTCTTAAGTTGCAAATTAATCATACAGATGGTAAGAAAGTGTTTAAAACATAAAAGAAACTTGTAGCATCGTTTTGAAAGAAGTTAACCTGTCCAGGTACTTTTTTTTGAAAGCAGATCCACAAGGCTGCTTACTGTTGTTATAGTTACCATTCTAAAGAGTATTAAAATGGAATGGTGGTAAAACTTTTTACCATAAACATCTTAGATGTCCTGTTATCAAGAAATAACGGACCAATCAATCAACCAATCAAAAAGCAGTATTTAATTCTACCGAGTGTTGAACATACAGTATACAGAGGACAAAGAGATTTCAACCATTATGAGCACACCTTTTTGAAGCACTGACAGATTAGCACTGTGATTCCCTCAGTCGGAGCTCTAGTTTGGTAGGGAGACTCCTCTTTATGGAGCTCTTCCTGATTCATTTCTTCTTCAGTTCACATCACTTCCAGTGAACAGGAACAGAAAACCAGGGATTCCACACAAATGCTGATTCATGGAATTTAAAGACAATTGCCATCTTTTAAAAACAATAGTATGACAGACAGAAAACTGTGCCTACATTCATTCCCATGCAAAACATGGTATTTCAATCTGAATATAAGATAGAATGAATGAATATTTCTGCTCAAATCAACCTTATGACAGAACTTGGTGTATGGACCATTTCAAGTTAGCGCAACATTCCTTTCAGAGAATTGTCAACTTATGCGTTGCAATTGTGAAATATATTCTTTATTTTACTAAACTTATATTTTATGTTGATTGACTATATATACTCGTATAATTTTGTAGTGAAAAAATTGCATTGTAGGGCTACATCAGCAATTCATATCTTCTGTCTGGTAAATAAAGTTATGAATAAAATATATATTAATGTTATCTGGGCAATACAAATAGCTTTATAAAACACATGTAAGATGATTCCTGTTCTCATTCATTTGATAAATGATGGCCAAGGCATTTTATTCATGCAGAGCTGATATTACCTTACCTCACTCACGTCAGATATTCAGCGATAGACGAGATATTTCAGGGGCCAGAAATCCTTGAATCTAACTGGGCAAACGGCTTGTCCATCAATTTAATTGACGTACACTGCAGCCAACCACATCGAAACCAACTGATGACGCTGGTTACGTTTGTTGGATTGGTTGGATTCAAAACAGTTGCTTATTCGCTACGTCACACCCTCTACAGCAGCTAGCGGCCCTGATTGGTCCGGTTAGAGAATAATGGCTTGAAATCTCTCTGATGGGCTTCAACATCAGATCGTTGTGCGGAAGTGCCTTACGAAAGTTACGTAGCGCATGATCTGACGTGAGTGAGGTAAGATCAGGGGGTCAAGAACGCACAGATTAGCGGCAGCACTTTAGCATCGCCATATTTAAGTATGGAGTCACAATCCGAACCATGTCAGCGCATGCACGAGAGTCATGCTGGGCACGAGCACTCATGCACTTACAAGTTGGTGGGCTGTTACATGCGAAATGTTATTTCTCCGGGGAGAGTAAAAGCAATATTTCATGATCTCTGGTTACTCTTTGCTTATTTCTTGAGGAGCTTGTTAAAAAAAGTGTACTGTCATGAATGTTATAAAACTTCAGGCACGTTCTCGACAGAACTTTCTTACTCGTGTTGTATGGCAAACAAACTAAGTGCATTATCACCACCGTCTGGACTGAAGGACTACTGTTTTTGCAGAGATTCAACGCGAGTCCACATGCGTCATTTCCAATTGTGGAACTTTGCGCATGGGCAGCATGGACATGGCCTGGCCTGTTACCTCCAGTGTTCACAATGGCGTTGACTGTCAATTCACCGCATTTACTAGCCTAGCCTTGGCCATTCAGTTCTATGGAGGGCGGGACTTAGTCGTTGTCTCCAGTTTATATATAACCTCCTTGGGTAAGATATTACCCAATGTACCCGTTGCTTGAGCTACTGTATGTAGCTGTCAAGTGATTGATTAATGGAGGCTTGCATAGACTGCTGACTGCAAAGGGCAAAGGCATTGATCATATCTTTAAATTCCATGTCTTGGTTCACTTCAAGCTTCTCAACATGTACAGCTAAATTGCTCAACATGTTTATTGCTGCCTCTTCTGATTTATCCATTATTATGTCCTTGGCTTGGTAGGCATAGCCTATGCGGGGTTATACACTTTTTTCAATATGAAATTCATGCACTTTTCAAACACATTCAAGATCAATTTTCAAACTTTCCCAGCACCTATATTTCACACACATCTGGCTAACTTCAGGGATCTTACCATTACATTGACATGGACGCTTATGGCCCTGTTGCCATATTTATCGAAAACGAACTGGCAGGGGTTTGTTGATATTGATCGAGCTACATACTGCTCAAATTTTTGCCAAAAATCAGAGACCAGAAACTATCTGACCATCAGCTTAGTGCACAAACATGTAACAATGAGCAACACAGCTCATTCTGTCACCTAAAAGACACAAAACACAAGACTAAATTAGAATTAATCATATGCTAGACTCATACAGGCCATATAGGCTGTTGTCCTTTTTTTCTTTTTACACATCCTAGATCATTTAGAGCTACAAACTTATAAAACTACTGCAAGGGACTAATATATGGATAAAGAGATTAAATACTAATCGATCTGAGGCCATATTACAGAAACTTCTTAAATCGAAAATCCTATCTTAACTGTCCGATAACGATGGTCAATTTTCCTATCCTAGCTCAAGTTAAGAAAAGTGTATTAAGCATCCTCTTAAATAGACTCTCTTTAGGTCAATGTTGGGGCGGTCCGTGTAACACTTTGCAGTGCTTTGTTCTATTTACAGATTTCACATGACAAGAATGAAAAATTTTACCTCACTCACGTCAGATGTAGCGCTACGCGCGTTCATCTGATATTCAGCGATAGACGAATTATTTCAGGAGCCAGAAATCCTTGAATCTAACTGGGCAAACGGCTTGTCCATCAATTTAATTGACGTACACTGCAGCCAACCACGTCGAAACCAACCGAAGACGCTCGTTACGTTTGTTGGATTGGTTGGATTCAAAACAGTTGCTTCTTCGCTACGTCACACCCTCTACAGCAGCCAGCGGCCCTGATTGGTCCGGTTAGAGAATAATGGCTTGAAATCTCTCTGATGGGCTTCAACATCAGATCGTTGCGCGGAAGTGCCTTACGAAAGTTACGTAGCGCATGATCTGACGTGAGTGAGGTAATGAAAAATTAGCTTAAAATTTAAATTATCCATTTGTCAAATTACTCAGAAAAATTATTACTTTTGCTTGTTTTATTTTTAAAAAGGAGTATGATTAGGGTTTTCTGTTGAGGAGTACAAACATCAAACAATGACTCAATATTCCAATTTCCTGACTTTGCCTTTGGAGTTAGAGACTGAACCATTGAACCACTGAACCAACCACGGGGTTTACCGTGGACAGTTGCACTGTAACCCATGCAGACGGTGCACTGTAACCCATGCAGACGTATACTTTCAGCTGATGTCTGCTTTGCTTTTGAACTAGAGGTCATTCACGAAATTTGACTTTACTAAAAGAGGAATACACCTTAAATGCTGTACTGTAGATAAATTGTAGCAATGGCCAAAGACCATGTAGCTAGGCTTTGATAAAAAAACACATGAGCCAGTTCATTGTTCCTGAGTAAGTCACATAACCAGTTTATTGTTGCCAATACCAAGCAGGATGATATCACAACCAGGCCCGGTTCTAGACTTTTTGCTGCTCTAGGCCAAATGTGAGTTTTGCCTCCTTTTTTCTAGAAATACGAGTGAAAAAATAAAGAAAATAATGTAATGAATGTATTGTGATGCCCCCCTGATATGTGGTGCCCTAGGCGATCTCCTAGTTTGTCTATGCCCAGAACTGGCCCTGATCACAACTTTGTCAGGGCAACTGCAGTATGTCCATCTGACTGAAAAGCCAACCCATAGTGTTAACAAAGCACACATGGGTTATTAAGAAACTTTATCCTGAGTTAGCCTAGCCAGGCCATACCTTAAATTAGAAGAAAGCATAAAAGGAGCTGTGTCCTGCTCTTTGAGTTGAATATACAACTCTTAAAATCTGTGGCAACCTGGCCAAATCAAAACAGTCTGTTTCTTTAGAGTGCAGACTCTCCTAACTCCAACTACACACTTTTCTTGAATGTCCTGTAGCGTATTAGAAAATATGACTCAGCCCAGCCAGTAGCCTGCTTTGAAATATGAACTCAAGGCTTATAGATTGTTGCACTGACTTGCTTACAGCTATTTTTGTCTGCGTTAGACCTACAGTACTGTACATTATTCAAGGCAAGTGAACCATGAAATATTTAAATGTTATTAGAGAGAAAATAAATGAAATGTAGATTATTTTGACACTCACCACGGAACGGCACTCCTTGTTGGTCTAACAATTTTCACTTTTGATAACCGGTACATCAAGTTCCACTTTACTGTAGATTCCTCATTCCTGCAGCCTGGGCCCTATTTTAGGAGCAAAGTCAAACATTCTCTGGCAAGAAACACAAAGTGTGTTGGGGGCAGTCCGACGACTTTTTGCTATTTTTCACAGCGCAGAAAACAAACTTAACACCAGCACAAAGTTTAAAAAGGCTGGACTTATGATACCTAATTAATCATGGGTATGTTGTGGGTGTAACACCGAATTAACCAATGACAGATCAATTTCTCATTGCCTGTAAGAGCACGGGCGCATAGCGGAGGAAATTGAGGAAATGAAAACATTGAGTAGCTAGTAATAACTTTTTAAATGAATTTTCATTGAGCATAAAAAATCATAAAGATCTGAAGGATCAAAAGAATACTATGTACAACAGGGAAAGTGAGGTCATAATATCATAACTGAAACAAACAATACAAAAATACAGACAGTAAAGTAAAATCAAAATGAAACTAAAATCAGAATCAAAATACAGACATTTTTTCATTGATTTCTTCTATTACAAAAGGTAATTGAAATAAAAGGTAAACAAAACATAGTAGATGCCTTTAACAAACACTTCATAAATGCTGGCATACATACTCAGTCTAGTGTCGCTGGACCTTATGGTGACAAAGCAGTTTCAAACAGTCCTGTACCTTTTAATTTTAATTTTGCAAGTATCACCTCCGCCCAAGTCCGGAAGGCCTTGTTAAATCTAGACTGTAAAAAGTCATCTGGGCCAGATCAGATTGAGCCTTATTTCTTAAAAACAGCTGTAGACTTGGTTGCCGGACATATTGCCTCTATTTTCAATCTCAGTCTATACAGTGGGGTAATCCCTAGCTCCTGGAAGTCAGCATTTGTCCTCCCTCTGCTAAAAGGTGGCGACCCCTCTTGCTTGGACAACTACCGTCCAATATCCAGGTTGTCTGTCACAGCCAAATTATTTGAATCTATTATAAATGAACAACTTAAAAACTTCCTGTCTGAAAACAACATCTTATGCCCTACTCAGTCTGGTTTCAGACAGGGCCACAGCACTATAACTGCTGTGACCTCTGTTACAAATGATGTAATTGCTGCCCTAGACAATAGAAAATCATGTGCCGCTTTATTTGTAGATTTAACAAAAGCCTTTGATACTGTTGACCATGGTCTTCTTCTTCATAGACTGCAGGCTATAGGCTTCAGCAACACTGTCTTAAACTGGTTCTCCAATTATTTAACTGGGAGAACCCAGTGTGTAGCTATAGAGAACTTGAGCTTCTACCCTCTCACACAGTAAAAACTGGTGTGCCTCAGGGTTCAATTTTGGGACCCATTTTATTCTCTATTTATATTAATGATATTGGCAGGGGCATAGACAAAGCAGACATTCATTTATATGCTGACGACACAATTCTTTATACAACCGCATCATGCGTGCGTGAGTCAATGGATTTGTTACAGCATGCTTTCAACTCATTACAGTTGTCGCTAGTAAAACTAAAACTGGTATTAAATGCCAAAAAAACTAAGTTTATGATTTTTACACGTTCACGCTCTTTCCCTGATTGTTCTGTTTTAACACTAGATGGCACCCAACTAGAGAGAGTGTCCACATATAAATATCTTGGGATATGGCTTGATGATAAATTGTCATATGAAGTTCATATAGAGAGTTTATTGAAAAAGCTGCGTCCTAAATTGGGCTTTTTTTACCGTCTAAAAAAATGCTTTCCGTTTACTGCTAGAAAACATTTAGTGCTGAGCACTTTCCTGTCTGTGTTAGATTATGGTGATATAATTTACATGCATGCACCATCAACCTATCTGAAAAAACTTGATGTTGTATATCACTCTGCATTAAGGTTTGTAACTGGTGCTGCTGCAAGAACACATCACTGCACCCTATATGACATAGTGAAATTGACATCACTAGAGCTCAGAAGGAAATCTCGGCGAGACACGGCAGGTGAAAACATCGATTTTTCATGACCTGGTCAAATTTGAGATTTTGTGATAGTTTACATCCTAAACATATAATCTTTCACTTAGTTGCACAAAAATTGTTCAAATTACACATTTAGGTGTTTATTTCATTACATTTTGTCGACATTTTGCCAATTTTACCGGAGATTCACTAAAAGTTAGCATTCTTACGCTTAGTTTCACATCGCGAGTTCTGTCATTTATATTGCATGCCGTGGCTCGTTGGAAAGGTCTAGTTCCCAGGATTGACGTTGTGTACTCCAAATATGGATATTTCCGCTGTATAAACCACCAATCGTGAATTTGCATAGGTCAAAAACTGACTCTCATTGGCTGAGCTCGAAATCCGACCACGCGATTGGTTAGAACCCGTCACGTGGGATGCTCTGACGCTTCCTAGTTAGCTCAGTGGCAGTGCCTATCGCCAATCTCCTCGCAGAAGCGCAAGGATTTAAAACTTCTAGACACTAAAGTTGACTCTGGTAAGAACATCTAAAGCACATTAAATCAATAAAATTGTTCATGAAATGCATTTGAACAGTATATCATTACGTACGACACTATAAAGAAACCCTAGAGTTCATGCAGCCAAAATTGAGTGACTATCGTGAAACAGTAACCTGTTTGTTAATACAATTGAATGAAGTTGTCAGCAGACTTTTTGGCCAAAATGTGCTTGATATAACCTGCAATTTAACATCGATGCAAAGAATAAGGGGTGTTATTCCCGTTTGCACATCAAGGGCAGTGTGTGAGAGGGTGTCAAGTACTGCAGGAGTGTACATATTGACGTCTCCAAGTGGTAACGTTAGACACACGCACGCGAGGTCATTTGCCCTTGCCAAACAATAACAACGACAAAAAAAAAACTCCACGTGTTCAATTTCAACTTGATCAGACACATGCCAAGAGAGCAACAGGCATGAGAATTCTGTGATAATAAATGACTCATACGAAACTATTAAATTGGCTATTTTATAGGCTACATTTAGAGGTTCACAAAGAGTTGTGCCTCTTATTCCCAAATGAACCAGCTGATCCTAAGTCTTATACATCAGACAATGGGTCAGTAGCCTATTTTATGAAGCTGGGGATGTGCACCTGTTTGATTTAGTTTGCTCTGGTTTTATTTTAGCCTAGATATTGATGCATTGGGGGCTGGTGCTGAACTAACTAGATGAGAAAATGAATGCACCATATAGCCTACAAATAGTGGGCCTCTCTTCTCAGGAAATTTAAAATGGTTTCTATCTTGAGATTAAAATATTCCATACAGTAACATATAGCTAGTAAGGACACACAGGTACAGGTTTACATATAATATGATATTAGATATGGTATATAATATTAGATTATATACGATATTGAACACACACACACACACACACACACACACACACACACACACACACAGGTACCCTATGGATGTACTGTACATGCACAGGAAATAAGCAGGTTAGGCCTAGTCAGTTCTAATCACATGACAAAATCATGTTTTCAAGGAGATGGTTGCTCTCAACACATACCCTGGTCATGAAATAGTGAAACTTGCGTGCTCATCATGAATTAGTCATGCTCACAGCCGCATGGTAGGTGTAGGTCTATTGAGTGTTTCTTAGGGGGCTAAGGTCATAAAGCTGGCAGTTAGCCTATGCTTTGCAAAACAGGGGGAAAGCAGGGTTGAAACAGCAACCAGTATAGCTATTTGTATTTTTAATACAGTACCTGTGTCTCTGCCATGCTGGTGGTTATGGAAAAGTTGTGGTTTCAGAGCATGTGGCTATGAAAGCAAGAATGATGATGCTCTCATCTAATATCAGCTAATATTGTCCTGTCTACCAATGTGAAACTGAGGTGTAATAGTGTCAGTCCAGACAAAATGGTCAAAAGACACATAGTCCATATAGTTGTACATGTAGACTGTGAATTAACCTGGGGGACTAGGCGGCTGTGCATAGGTTGTATTCTGGCAGTTCCGATGCCAGTTTGTGATATTCAAGTGATGATCTTCAGTAGAAGGCCATGTTTATATGATGTTTTCTAATCAATTTATATGTGTTTGAGATGTTATACTGTGAGACACATAAATCTCAATATGATTTGAAGACATTTTTATGTGAAAGTTTTGGCTTTTAGAGGAAATCTGTGGAATTTAGCCATACAAATCTTTAAAGGCCGTTTTCTCAAAATGAGTTTTTTCACACACTCAAAGCACGAAAACTCCACTTGTGTACCACCTACATAATCCAAACTTTCCAGTCTTATTCCCAACTATATTTTGAAAATTTTTACAGAAGGATTTGTTGTTATATTTTTCTAAGCTTGAATTATATGACATTTCATGTCTAAAAATAGGGCGAAAATCCATTTTTTAAGGCCTTCGGCAGTATTTTTTGATTTACTGGAAAACTAAGTGAGATATCCCTAATCCCCTCTGTAATTTTTTTCCAATTTAATATATTAACAAGATTAAAAAATAATTTTGAACCTGGCTTTTTCCAATTTTGAGTTTTCGTGCGTTGAAAAATATGCAAATTAGCGCATATTTAATGAGCTTTAGCCTCATTAGCATATTTAAACATTAATTTTCAAAAAACTTCCAATACATTTTTTTCTCCTATTTATGTGAGTAATCAACTGGTAAAGTTTCATGGTGATATCTATAAGTTAAAATTTTTACCCTATTCACCTGTAGTGTCTCGCCTTAATTTTTATTTTAAAGGCTTTAATGGGGATACTACCTCAATACATATGCAATTTACTGACACTACGCACCTCCATTTACAGTACACGCTCATCAGCAGATTTACTTCTCCAAACTCCTCCCACACGCACAACACTGGGCCAAACTGCCTTCCATGCATTTGCACCACATCAGTGGAATACATTGCAAAATATCTTACATCTGGGTTCCTTGCCCTCTTTAACGGTTTTTAAAAATCTTCTAAATTCTGCTCTGACACAGCAGTGCCACTGTTTTACTTAAGCTTCATGACTACATACCCTGTACCTTTGCTTGTTTTATGTTGTCTCTGTATGTATGTCTATGTTGCAACCTTTTTTTAACTTATTCTGCTGCCACCTTGGCCAGGACGCCCTGGAAGAAGAGATATTGTATCTCAATGGGTCTTTTCTGGTTAAATAAAGGATAAAAAAAAAAAAAAAAAAACAATGGTCCAAGAGATAATGGTGTGAGGTTTAGCTTTATTTGTTCTTGCTGTGGAGCGTTCTAATAGTGCAACATTCTTAAATTCAGAGAGCCAATCAGAGATCATGGGGAGTTGAAGTTCAAATCAGTCTTTTAGAATGGTTTTTTTTTTTTTTTTTTTTTGCAGCTGTCAATCCAGCACACAGGGATCAATGCTTGAACAACGTTTAAGTCTAAAGAACAGTCAACACACAGTAAACATAAACAAGGAGTTTTGGGGCATTCTGATATAGTCTGTGAAACAAAGTCCCAGAACCTTGATAATTGAGGACACTCCACTCAGTTGTGTGAATGCTGTGTAATAGACACACAATACTTTACCTAGAGGCTGACACAGATCGGGCATAACCAGAATCCTCAGACCTAGAACTGAGATATTCAGGGGTTGGAGTAGATCAAACAGAACTACAGTTTTTCTCAACTGGTTTGACTCATTTCTTGAAACTGAGATTACATTCTCAAAATAACATGGATAAATCTCAAAACTATTTTGCAGTTGTTCAAAACAGTGTTGTATTTCTCAGTGCTTTCATCAAATTTTAATTGCATTAGTACATGTCTCTATTGTCTTAGTGAATTTAGGAAATAATTACAGTAAGGTTAAGTAGCTTACAGTTTGCACAGTTTGCCTACATTTAGCACATCTTCCAATTGAATAGATCTTGTTGATATCAACTGATTAGTAAATTTTTGTCTTAATGATAAATATGTCAGAATGATTTCATTGTATTAGTCATTATAATGGTCGGTTCTATTGTCAAAATTAGTCAAGAATAGAATACCTTGAATACTATAAGAATATCTTGAAATACTATACCCTACATATAAATTTCCTTGTTTATTTCGTTCATATGTTTATTTTGCAAGATTGTGCATTCAAAATATACATTTTCCTTTTATTTTGGTGTATCAAAATTGCTTTATCGTGAGAATAGTATTTTTCACAATTGTGAAACACATTTCTCTAAACTTTTCATCATTTTGCAGGCTCGTTCTGCAGGGCTATACTTGAAATCACTCCGGAGCACCTCTTTAAGTACTGTATGAAGACATGTGACTGTGTGCACTGTGCAGCTTGAAATCATGATACAATTCAGTCTCAATTCTGTCTGCTTCATTACATTTTCTCATTTAAAAAACAATACAAATGGCATGTAGATGATATTCTGCATAAAAAAATAATAAAATAGTAATCAACCGCTTAGTGATGATGAAATTGACTCGGGACCAACACTATGAGAGTTTTCCACTGAGTCTCTTAAAACTCATTTTACCCTGCTGGAGCATCTCAGGGGTGTAGTATCCTCCTTCATTCTTCTCCATCATCTCATCAATCTTCTGCAGCAGCTCTGTGACCTGAGAGCGATTCTCTGCGTCCTTATTGTTAAACACATGGTATCGCCCTCCACACTTATCAATAAACTTTGCAAGGCCAAGCGTGTTGTTCAATCTCAGAATCTCTTCAAGGGTTCCTTTCTGCAGTCTTTCCCCGTGGGTGAAGAGCACTAATGTGTGCTTGGCTAATTCTTTCCCAAAGGTTTTCTTGATAAGATTTAGCACCTCTTGGTTTCCCCGCGTGAATCTACCCCCCTCTAGCACCAGCAGAAATACATGGGGACCAGGAGAGGCCAGAGAGACGCATTTCTTGATCTCCTTTAGAGTATCAACGTCACTGAGATCTGTGTGCAACAGGCCTGGGGTGTCAATCACACACAGCCATCTCCCACCCACTTCTCCTCTGGCCATTTCACATTGGGTTGTCACAGATTTTTCATCGAGCTTTGACTTAAACTCTTCTCTCTCCAGGATGGTGTTTCCTGATGCACTCTTGCCTGATCCATACTTTCCCACCAGCACAATTCTCAGGTCCTCTGTTGGTGTAAATACATCACAATTACATTTCAGACACACACACACACACACACACACACACACACACACACACACACACACACACACACACACACCATACTAAACATGTACAAGTATGGGCAGTTTGAAAACTAATACAAATATGATGTTTTATCACATCTGCCACTAGTGAGGTGAAGGTCTGCATGAATTCAACAATAGCTTACCTATTCTGAAGGTCTGGCTGGTTACTTTGCTTTCACGGCCATTGCTCAGTGCTGTAGACACACTGATGGTGTAGTCCGCTCCATATTGAAGGCCAGTGATGGTGTAACTGGGGGAATGTGTATGAATGGTGTCTATGCACTCCTGGTCTCTGAAGAGCTCCAGCAGGTAAGACACCCGGTCCACTCCAGAGGGTTTGGTCCACTTCACACAGGCCTTCAGTGCCTTCAGATCCACACTGAGATTCTCTGGAGAAGGAACCTCTGCAGGAGAGAAGTTTAGGTCATACTGACATGCTTAAAAAGAACTTTTTATGTTATGGGACAATTTCTTGGTCATTTATGATGTAAGATGTATGATATGACACATAATCAGGCATTTTGATAACACAAGGTCACACACACACACACACACACACACACACACACACACACACACATTGTGAAATCTTGATAATACAAGGTCACACACACACACACACACACACACACACACACAACTCACTCACTCACTCACTCACTCACTCACTCACTCACACACACACACACACATTGTGAAATCTTGGAGTGACACCCACGGGCAGAGAGACAAACAAATAGCTGTTTAATTTAGATGTTTTATTTGGATATCCCTCACCTGTGATGACAGATTTCTCCACCCATGGACTCTGATGGTCATCTTCAGTGAGGGTGGCCACGGCAAAGTGGTACTTCTCTCCTGGAGTCAGTTCTATGACCTTCAGACCCAAATGTGCCACAGAGATGCTGTACTGCTTCCCAGCACCTCTCCAGGTCACCTTGTATCTGTGGGGCCCACCAGCGCCCTCTGGTGGTGACCAGGTCAAGTACACAGAGTCTGATGTCACTGCGGAGAAGTCAATACATCCTGGTGGATCAACATCTGGAGATACAAGAGATGGTACCACAGTTAATTGTTTTGATTGATACTTACTGATATTGATTGATTGATAAATTACCGATTTCAGATTCCGTGGAATTTACTGTACCTTTTCTGGTTAAACTAGAGTTTGATGATTCCCCTTGGTTCTATAAATACATCAAAACAAAACTTAAGTAATTCCCCTGCCCAGGTCTTCTTCAAATGCCTAGCTTTTTCAATATCTTGTTTGTGTATTTTCAAATGCCTAGTGTGATTTTGTGTTTGCCATGACAGTAGCCAAAAAATCAGTAGATGTGCTGTACAAATGTAAAGCTATAGGGTAGGAGATCCTGGGAGAACCTTACCCTAGCTTTAAATTGCAACGGTGTATACTACTGTAGGTCTTTGTTATTGTCTAATTGCTGTATGGCACAACTGACTCTCTGCAACATTCTGCCATTAGACCTGCTAGTGTAATGGATGCCAACTAGCCTGTGCTAGCTGATGGCAGTACGTGTAAATCTTCCCAATCCTTAGAATGCTTCTAACCACTGAGTTGGAAGCCTGGGCTCTTCAGCTCAGTGGTTAGAACAGTCTACTCCCATGTTGTGGGTTTACTGTAGTTGATGTGGCGGCAGGTTCGAGACCCGACTGCGGTACAAACTGCCTCGGCTACACTACTGTGGACAAAAGGATGTGTTTCATGGGCCTAAAATTTGCTCAGGGTTTTGTAAGGTTCATTATTCTGCCGAGCTGCAAATACCTGGCCAAGTCCAATGACCTCATATTTATATGGACTAAAATTAGATATATCAATGAGTCTGTGTGGAAAGGTTTCACAAATTGGAGAGTAGATACAAATCTAATTATCTTTAGATACCCACAGCACAACCCTATTACCATGAATTGTGTGGTGCAGAGGGTTAAGGGGGCAACTGTGTAAGAATAGCCATTTAAACCCCAAAAGATGAAGAAGACATCATGTGACCCTTCCTGCTGTGCAGCAGCTAATCGCCATAACTGTGGAGCTTAACTATCCAACTGCTTTGAGGAACAGCTTGATAGTTCGGACCAAGAAAGTTGCTAAGGAGGTAACCCCTGTTTCAGACTGTACAAGTCCGTTGACTGACGACGGAAGGCATATCTGATGGAGGGGTGTCAATTTTGATTGGTTGATGGATCTGTTCCTACCTGAAAAGTTGAGAGATTCTGGTACTGGAGGTCCTGTAGCTGGTGTCTCTGCAGGTCTGGAGATGTGTAGTGATCTCTCACATGAGTCATACAATAGGATGCCCTGCAGTCCAGACACTTCTTCACAGCAGTGTCAGAGCACACATCACACAGCACACTGCAAAAATAATTTATTCATATTTGCCCCTCAATAGAGTGTTTCATAGACAGGTCAATATGAAAAATAAGCACCTTGCCTAATGTTTTTTTCTACTTATGATAGCCTAGGGCAAACTTCGATGGGATTTGGTTATCTGGGATTCTTCCAGATTTTTTTTTCTTCTAATAGCTAATTTTCTGTCAAGGATTCAGAGAGACACTGAAACACTGGGGTCCATTAAACTTGGTGGACTTAGGCCCAATCTCAATTCTATTTTTCTACCCCTACCCCTACTCCCTTACCCCTACCCCTCGGCCTTTCAAACGGAGCTGTAAGGGGTAGGGCTTGAAGCTGTACCCCTATGAATTGGGATAACACTTCACAGTCACGTACGTCATAGGTCCACGCCGTCAGTTGGTAACGTAACCAAAAGCGACAGCTTCATCAGCCAGAAATAAACAAACATGCCTGCTGCCGTATTGTAGCGCTGTCCTGGGCGATTCGGGTATTTTTACAGATATTTGAATCGAATAGAAGGAATACCATCAAGCGAAGGCGTCTTCGACATCTGGGATTGCTGGAGCTTCTTACGGTATGTAGATTAATGCAAATAACGCATGTAAAGCGTGTGTGGATATCATAATGTGTGTGTGTGTGTGTGTGTTTGAAACTGCTTGTAACTGTACATTTGTGATATCGTGTAATATAGAAACAATTTGCTTGTGTCGTTGGATTTGCTGATTTATTAATTGGAGTAGTATCGTAACCTGGCTAACCTATCTAAATAAGCAGTGTGGTGAAGGCCAGTTTTTTCCAATTGAGAACCATTGCAAAGTTAAAATCTTTCCTCTCTGCTAAAGACATGGAAACTCTAATTCATTCATTCATCACTTCAAGATTAGACTATTGTAATGCACTTTATTTTGGCCTTCCCAACTCTTCTATTGCTAGATTACAAATGGTTCAAAATGCTGCTGCTAGATTGCTTACTGGAACTAAGAAGCGTGATCACATCACTCCTGTGCTCTGTGAACTGCACTGGTTGCCAGTGAAATATAGAATTGAGTTTAAATTGTTACTTTATGTTTTTAAAGCCTTACATCAATTAGCACCTGATTACATCTGCAATTTACTTAGTCCTTACTGTACTTCAAGGCCCTCAGATCTTCCTCTAAACTTCTTCTTTCTGTTCCCTCCTCTCAACTTAGAACCAGAGGTGACAGAGCCTTCTCTGTTTCTGCTCCCCAGCTCTGGAATAGTCTCCCCTCCCACATTAGGTCCATTCATACCATTGATCTTTTTAAGTCTAAGTTAAAAACACATCTTTTTTCCCTAGCCTTTAATTCTCCCTAAACCCCTTTCCTCTTTTATTTTTGTTATTATTATTGTTTGTTTGTTTTATTTGGTCATTTGCATATTATTATTATTATTACTATTATTTGTTTATTGTTTATTATTATTATTATTATTATTATTATTATTATTTTAAAAGCACTTTGGATCAACTATGTTGTATGAAATGTGCTATATAAATAAAAGTGACTTGACTTGACTTGACTATCTGAAAGCATAAGCTAACGTTAACGCGTAACCTTTGTTAACGTTACTCGCCTTGTTCCGTTTGTGATAAACATGCAGCTCATGCGTTTTTGAAGCGGTTTTCTTTGTACCAGGTTCAGATTTGATGAGATAAATAAATGCACTGCATTGTGTGTGCCATCGATGTGTTGGTTTGGGAGGATGAAAGCCTGATCTTTCCATGTTTTTTTCTTTCCAGCAGACGCCGGGTCATCCTACAAATTATTGCCGACTGGACCACAACATGCCTGTTCTAAGATGCCTAAACATGCCTGACATATTTCAAAATGATCTGTTAAGATGTTTTGTTTGTGAATGTACCCCCATTTTTTTCTTATCCCTTGTATAATAAATCTCTTCATACAAATATCCGTTCCTGTCGTTCATATGATGTTGATGTGATAACGTTAATCATGCTCATAAACCTTTTGTCCTTAGGCTAATTTCTTTTATTAGATTACTCACATTACAGACTCATAAGGCAGCTTATTTTCAGAAATAGTGCAAATAACAGTGCAGTCAATTAACAATATGAACATAAACGGGCAACAGTGCAATCATCAAGAACGAGATGGTGAGGTAACCGGAGCAGGAACAAGGAAGGTGCATGGCACATCGGAGTTGCTGGGCTCAGCATTGTTCTGGGGGAACAAGACGACATGACATTATAGCATGCACTTTTATCCATTATAGAAAAATACAAATAAATACAATTTCAAAAGAGACAACTCGGCATTTTCACGTGCATTGACTGATTACTCCAACGTAAATAACGGCTATTTTCCTCATACAGCGTTTATATCAGAAACAACTACACATTGCCACCATAGTAACCTCACACAATACATCAGTTATCACAATCTAAAACGGTTAAAACAGTTAAATTATGGCAAAAAAAATGCTACTTACATTTGTGTTCTTTCTTGTCGGGCGCCGCCATTGTAAAATGTTTCGCATTGCCAGGTAATCGCGTTGTATTCTGGGAAATATCTCGTACCCCTCCAAACGGAGTCTGCCTGTCCGTACCCCTACGTTTCGAGGGCTACATAGCCCTCCCCCTTACCCCTACCCCTATGCCTTAACGAGTATTGGGATAGCCCTACCCCTACACGTGAACGCGCAAAACGGAGGGGTAGGGGTAAGGGGTAGGGCCAAGGGGTGAATTGAGATTGGGCCTTATAGCCCCACTAGGATAGCATGAAACCATTATTTTTTGCTTTGCTGTGACCTAGCCTATGTGTATTCAGGCTGAATGGTGCAGCTTCTGATATGTTATCACTTTAGGAAAATTACGTTCCATTTGGTAACCAAGGCACAGATATACGACTATGTGGTGTGCATAGGGAATGAGTTACTTCACGCTTGAAAAACTTTTATTATTTTTGCCCTAATTAAAGCAAACAGGTCTACCTTCTACAAGTGGGAAATGTCATCATATCTCTCAACTTCTTGCATATTATTATTATTATTATTATTATTATTATTGTTATTATTATTATTTATGTTTTTTAGGGGGTGAGATCCCAACTTATTATCTATTCATACAGTACCCAACTTAGATCCCAACTTATTATCTATTCATACAGTCACAAGTCTTAAATATCTTTTTTTAATATGCTCTGTATGATTGCACTCTTAAATGATGAGGCATTTGTGTGAGTGTACTAAAGTCATTACCTACCTAGAGTCTGGCATGTAACCAGAATCTGTGGACCTGAAGCTGAGGAATCCGGAGTGGAAGTCAAACAAGGGGAGAAAATAGCATAAGCAGAGCATTCAATGTAATCTGTATTGTATATACTACTGTATATAAAGGCTAATTATAGAAATCACTAAGGTTTGGTAATCAAGGATAGAGTCATGACCTACCTGGATGATGACACAGATGGGGCGTAACCAAAGTCTGTGGACCTAGGGAATCACGGTGGAAGTCAAACAATTGGGTACTGATAGTTTGTTTATTGTCCTCAGTTAAATTTGTCTTCACTGGTCCTTTCATCATCAAGTATGTATAAAATGATAAAGAACTTAATTAATATAGAATTCATATAAATTCATATAGAATAGCATGTATTGTATGTTTATGCATGTCACAACTGAATCATCAACCTTTTTCAACGTAATCTGTTTACAGGCTAATTATAAAAATCCCTGAAGGTAGGTAACCAAGGACAGTGTTTCAAGTCCACTCTTTACTCCAGCTTCAGTTGGACTCACTGGATAACCATCTGTAACCTTGCTACTTGGCTTGGGCTAAACTCTATATGTTTGTGGTTAGT